>JAJAGP010003703.1:0-66440 GCA_025084515.1 Ancistrus triradiatus | reverse complement strand
CATTATACTTTCATCTAGAAACTCCATTTAAACTTCAAATGGTAGAGATACTTCCCCTTCATAAGGCATCAAAAGATGGCATCGCTAAACAAACTACTTTTCGAGTTATGACGATTTGTTCGAGACTAGGAACTGAAACTTCCCTCATTCACAGCCATGTTAAATTTGGGAACAGCGAGGCGCCTTTTTTCAAAGTTTCATTTGTGTTTAACCTGTCATAACTTTGAGCCTTTTTCGTCAATCCACATCATCTTATATAGTAGCGATCTGCAAGGGGTCCTCTCTCACACAAACTTTTCAGATAATTGATTGGTTACATGTTTTTTGAGTTATGACCATTTGTTTGAGAGGTGCAAAATCGCTTGAAACTGAGATTTTAGGGATTTTTATTAATACACTTTTTCACTGAACAAATGTGTCTAAAATCATTACACTTTCATCTACAAACTCCATTTCATCTTCAAATGGTAGAGATACTTCCCCTTAATGAGACATCAAAGTATCTCATCGTTCAACAAATTATTTTTCGAGTTATGATTTGTTCAGGACTAGGTATTGATTTTCCACCCATTGACCCCCATTATAATTGCTTCAACTCTGACTTGTCTTTTTCTAAATTTTCATGTGTTTTTAACTTGTCATAACTCTGACAATTTCTCATCAATCCACACAGTTTTTTGTCATAGCAATCAGCAAGGGGTCCTCTCCCACACAAGCTTTACAGAAAAGCGATCGGTTAATTATTTTTGGAGTAATGACCGTTTGTTTGAGAGGTCTGACACAGAGATTTTACATGAAACATATGGCTGTGTGGATTTTTAAATGTCATTTTCTCTCTCCCTCTGTCTCTCACACACACACGTGCACATTCAGGGCACGCCCACACACTGAGCAGCTGTCATTCTCACAGAATGGCTTGGATCAGCTCTCCTGAGACCTATTAGGTCCATTGTTTGCATAGTACCACAGGTACCTGGCAGGACAGTTTTCGCCCTACAGCCATGAAATTCGGCAAGCTTGGTCCCGGGTGCAATCTGAGGTGATATGTGATGCCCATGGGGCCCCTGTATACCATGGGTGGGCACTGGGGCCCCTGGGTGGGCCAATGACTGAAACTGGTTGACAAACTTGTAAAATAGCCTTTTGTGTCGTTTTTTGTGTTGCTTTTTATGTTATCGTCATGTTAATTAGATCCAGGGTTGGAGTCCCTGGGAGTTGATCTCCCTAAAGTACCTGAAAGAGGGTTAGCAGTCCTGGTGGTGAAGAGGTCCCTAAACAGTTCCACTGCAACACACACTGATTTGGGTTAGTGTCCCTGGAAACAAGGAGGTTTCCTAAAGCACTAAGGGGTACTACACACACATGCATATACATATACAGTCCTTGGTTTGGCAACCCCCCCTATGGTCAGACGTGGTCATAGGTCCAGGCTGTGGGTAAGGTCCCGTGGGAGCTGGGTTAAGAGTCCCAGGGACTTCAGGACCTCCGAATTTACTCGATGTGATAGCTATCGGCTGGTTCCTAAAAATTGTCGGTGGGTTAGAGGCCCATTGGAAGGCAACCCCTAAAGTATGTCACATACATACACACTGAAGTGTAAAAAAAAAAAAAAAAAGATAAAAAAAAAGTGCAAAGTTTGTTGCTTGGTCTGTGAAAGTGGAACCTGTGTTATTTAAGGCATTGCAAATGGCATGACTGAATGTGTGAGTGAGTGAGTGAGTGAGTGGAGATTACTATGTGTGTAATATAATTGATTGATTATAACTACATTGTTAGTATGGTGATATGATGTGTGTGTGTGTTGTGCGTAATTCTTGTATAGATATAAGTATATTGTGTGAGTCAGTTTGTTTATCATTGGTGTAGTCTGTGACAAATGTCTTCAGTTTGTGGTGTATTTGTCTTGCGTGTTTTGTTACTGCTGGTATTGGTCAAATTTATGTTTCGTGACGGTATGTGCACACGTATTCTGAAGTGTAGAAATCAGAGAGTGATTGTATAGAAGGCTTGCAGGAAGATAGAAAGAGATCAAGATAACTTGTTGTCGCACGTGAATAGGCTGTGAAGAATAAAATTTGAGAAGGAAACCGGGAGAGATATAGAAAGAACTAGAAAGGTTGTTGACTTGTGGATATATGTAAGGATTAAAATTGTCATAAGTGTAAAGTAAGTGTGAATGCGAGGAGGTCAGAAGTGTAATTGTCTTTGCTTAATGGTGCTGTTTTGTTGTGTTGTTATTAGATAAACAGTTTTGGGCATAACAAATTGCTAGGCTAAGTACCAGTTTACTACATGTAGTTTGCTTTTGACAGTGTGCTCTTAGTTCTGTGATGGCATAAGATATAATGCATATATTAATATAGCTGGTAAAGTGAGAATTCATTGTTGGCTATACAGTTCTGTTGTTATAAGTGGGGAATGGTTGTTTCTTGGTTGTGGTTTTGAGTGCAATAAAATAAACTTACAGAGCAAATTGAGCAGAGTGGAAATGTATGGGTGAGAGATGATTTACCTTATGATCCTAATATGTATGAATGAAGCATGATTGAGGGGCATTTGGTTGTAGTATCTAGTGGCAGAGTTGTCCGTTCTGAAACAATAGAACAGGGAGCTGCACACCATAACATCCTATGTTCTTGTCAGGGATAATAACGGATACTATGTTTGTACTAGGTGAGATAATTATATAAGTGTTGTAGGCAAAAGTGTGTTTATGGATTAACCACACCAAGTATTCGAGGGAAATTTTGTTCTAAATATTCTTAAAATAGTTTAGTTTGATTAGTTGATTGAGGAAGCATAATTTACATTTGTGTTGATTCATTGCCATTGTTAACTGGTGAAAAAATTAAAACCTAAGCCTTTTAAATTATATTAACCTAGTAAATACCGAAAGGCGATGCTTTTGCTGAGGTAATGTTTTACCATGGATAACTTTATTTTTGTTTCAACTGGGTGATTTTTGTGCAACACCGCAGAGCATCTTGGACTTTCTGTGAGTGGAATGGACTTTTCTGTGTCCCTGTAGCGGAGCTGTCAATTAGCTCCACCTTATAGGGCGCACAGACAAGAATAAACTGCACATGTGCAATCGGTCTAGCTAAGGACCAATCACTGATCTGTTCTTTGGTCCTCCCATTTGATCAGCTGATCAACATGTCAGAGCATTTGAGTTGAGATCAGAACATTTATTAAGACTTTAAATGTGTAATAGTAAAGTTAAACTTTATTTAACACTGCTCTTGCATGTTTTAAGTTGTAAGCAGAAATCAGTAACTCATGTTACTCAGTTTGAGGTAACATTTAATCAGTTTATGTACATATGAAAGGCAGAAGAAAATAATACCTTCCTGTTGGAACATATGATTATATATTGTATGAGACTATGCTAATGTTCCATCTTTTGTTATTACAGGTCAATTTAAACATTCCTCTAGACGGGATGAAATTACATCTGCAGTTTTTCCTATCTCTAGGAGATCCAGACATCCATGGATTGTTGTTAATAATAATGATGCTAAATGTGAATGTGCAAATGAATTTAACAGATATTATGTGAATAATTAAATTAGAAATGGGGCCCACAGTGTAGGATATTGTTGTTGTTAGGAAGTCATACAGGGTATGGACGCTAGGTGGTAGCTAAGCTCTCCATTCCTGGTATGACTCCTGACAGCCGCTTTGGTTGAGCTGTCAGTCAGTAGACAGCTCAATCAAAGCAAATGATCCTCAGTTGCTGCCTTTGGCTATTTAAGAGCCTCGCCGTTGGCAGTAGCTGCCGGATCATCTCTTTGCAACCATGCCGCTTATGCCGCCTGATCTCCGGTACGGCGCTATTTGTAGCGGTCGTTTTTGGCCGCCTTTAAGCATGTTCACCGAGACCTCATCCGTCTCGCGCAGGAGCGCATGATTTCGTAGCGCTGTGAAGTGCGAGGTAAAACCTACGTAGGGCCGTAGGTAGAGTAGGCCGAGTTATTATAACGTTTGGTTTATTTCCTTTTCGTTCCCTTCTCTACCTGCCCCCTCCCTCGTGCTCCCTCTGCACTACGCGGCTGAGCTGCAGCTCCACCTCTCTCCGCTCCCTGCTCTGCCTGTCTACAGAGCGGCTGACGCCTCCGTGAGTGTGTGTGTGCGCTCAGCGATGAAGTAAGCCGAAGGGATTCCCTCCGCCTTTCTCCTTTTCTCCTGCTGCCTGTTTGAAGCGCGCTGGTGACGTCTATGTGTGTGTGTACGCAGCTCGCACATTCCATGCTTTTACACACACACACAGGCTCACTTTATCTTTTGTTATCTATTTGTGTTTATTTAATTTAGTTTTATTTGTTTCATGTCATTTCAGTTCAATAAAACCATCTGGAGCTAACTGCATTTGGGTCCCATCTCCTTCTTATTTAATTTTGACGGTTCGCCATTGTTCTTATATGACGAACCGTAACAGTTGTTTGTTCTCTTTTCTTGTTTTTGCTTTGAAGCTGTTTTATCTAATAGGTAGTTGAGAAGCAACAGAAACTGAAGCATTCATTAACTACTGGATACAGTGGATCCACACTAATCATCAGTAATATGTGAAGAGTTGCTTGCACTTCATCAATTACAATTTCTCGCTTTACATTTGTTTAAACTTGTTTAATCTTTATCCAATAATGTCATGGTAATTGCCATTCTGGTGATAAAATTTGGACCATTCGTAACTGAATGTTGGATAAAGGGAAAAAAGGAGGCTGATGGTGCTGGTGTAAACTAGAATCAGAATAGTGCAGATGAAAATCATACTGTGTTGTCAGGGAGAATTCCCTGGGTGTAACCCAATTTACAAAAATAAAAATAAAAAATACAGAGGCCCACAGCCTGAGGCTTTAGCAGAAAAAAACATGAAGGGTTATAGATCATTTAACCAATCTGTCTTAATTGTCAACAGTGATTATAAAATAATTTAATAGAACTGAATAATATGTCTGTGTACAATGGAGCCATGCATTCATAAGTTAATGCAAAATTTAATATTGGACCTGTTTCTAGCCTGTACAGTGGGGCAAAAAAGTATTTAGTCAGCCACTGATTGTGCAAGTTCTCCTACTTAGAAAAATGAGAGTGGTCTGTAATTTTCATCATAGGTACACTTCAACTATACTTTGCTGTAAGTCTTCACCAGGTTTACACACTCTAGCTGGTATTTTGGCCCATTCCTCCATGCAGATCTCCTCTAGAGCAGTGATGTTTTTAGGGCAACATGGACTTTCAACTTCTTCCACAAATTTTCTATGGGGTTGAGGGCTGGAGACTGGCTAGGCCACTCCAGGACCTTGAAATGCTTTTTACAGAGCCACTCCTTCATTGCCCGAGCAGTGTGTTTGGAATCATTGTCATACTGAAAGACCCAGCTACGTTCCATCTTCAGTGCTCTCA
The DNA here is from genome assembly GCA_025084515.1 of Ancistrus triradiatus. Taxonomy (NCBI): domain Eukaryota; kingdom Metazoa; phylum Chordata; class Actinopteri; order Siluriformes; family Loricariidae; genus Ancistrus; species Ancistrus triradiatus. Next base: position 61,034 of record JAJAGP010003703.1, on the reverse strand, counting down.
CTGATAGAAGGAGGCTTTGGCTTAAAATCTCATGATACATGGCCCCGGTCATTCTTCCCTTAACACGGATCAGTCGTCCTGTCCTGTCCCCTTTGCAGAAAAACAGCCCCAAAGCATGATGTTTCGACCCCCATGCTTCACAGTAGGTATGGTGTTCTTGGGATGCGACTGAGCATCCTTTTTACTCCAGTTGAGCTTTTACCAAAAACTTATATTTTGGTTTCATCTGACCACATAATATTCTCCCAGTCCTTGTCTGCATCATCCATATGCTCTCTGGCAAACTTCAGACAGGCCTGGACATGTACTGGCTTAAGCAGGGGGATATGCCTGGCACTGCAAGATCTGAGTCTCTCTTGGCGTAGTGTGTTACTGATGGTAGCCTTGTTAAGTTGGTCCCAGCTCTCTGCAGGTCATTCATCAGGTCCGTCCGTGTAGTTCTGGGATTTTTGCTCATCTTTCTCATGATCATTTTGACCCCACGGGATGAGATCTTGCATGGAGCCCCAGATCAAGGGAGATTATTAATGGTCTTGTATGTCTTACAATTGCTCCCACAGTTGATTTTTTCAGACCAACCTGCATGCCTATTGTAGATTCACTCTTCCTAGTCTGGTACAGGTCTACAATTTTCTTCCTGGTGTCCTTCGACAGCTCTTTGGTCTTGGTCATGGTTGAATGTGGAGTCTGACTGTTTGAGGCTGTGGACAGATGTCTTTTATACAGATAACGAGGTCAAACAGATGCCATCAATACAGGTAACGGGTGGAGGACAGAAGAGCATCTTAAAGAAGACGTTACAGGTCTGTGAGAGCCAGAAATCTTGCTTGTTTGTGCGTGACCAAATACTTATTTTCCACCATGATTTACAATTAAATTCTTTAAAAATCCTACAATGTGATACATACATACTACAAGAGTGACTGAATACTTAGGCAGATTGAACTGGCTGATGTGAGAACATTTATTAGACGTATTTTGGATTGGAATCATACAAAACAGTGTGAAAAGAAAATCTATAAATTAGTAGCACTCAGCTTCTAATATACTAAAAAATCTTTTAGTAAGTATATTATGACGGATGTATTAGTGCGGTACTAAAAGATCTGAAATCGCCCAAAGAAGTAGCAGAAAAACATTGAAGAAATGGCAGTGGCCTTGCAGTAGCACCAATCAGTCTGCTTTGTTAATTTAAGATGTGCATGGTGTTAACCACTGCAAAAGGGGGAGGTACTAGGTACTGAGAAAAGTGAGAAAATCAGGTCAGAAAACCGCACACATTTTAAGGCACAGGATTTGCAATATGTAGAAGGGGTGTTGAGCCTTAAACACTCCTTTGGGACCGTGTACCATCCTCAGTCACAAGGTAAGGTGGAACGGATGAATAAAAATGTGAAAAACAAATGGGCCAAAATCTGTGCACAGACGAAATCGAATTGTATAGATGCGCTGCCATTGGCACTCAGGAGTATTCGCAGTTCCATTAATCAAACGACTGGTTTTACCCCATTTGAGTTACACACAGGAAGAAGCTTCCCAGGACCAGCTGGGCATATTTTAATTAACTGAAAGCTCTTGTTTCAGAATTTTTGACAAGAGTGGGAGAAAGGAGAGGGGTGGACAAGCAAGGTGAGGTGCCAGACATCGAGTGGGTCCTGTTGAGGTACCTGAAGAAGAAGTGGTCGAAACCCAGGTGGCTAGGACCATTCCAGGTGGTGGAGAGGATGAGTCATGCAGTCCGGTTGAAAGGCAAAGGTCCCACCTGGTACCACTGGAGCCAGTGCACCCCGGCAGCAGAGCCTGGAAGGAATCTGACTGAAACAGAGGGTGATATCAGACGATCAGCAGCTGCCACGTCAGTGCAGGCAGCCCCCTCATCGGAGCAGACATCAGTTGCCTCTTCTGTACAGGCAGCCTCCTCATCTCTGCAGAAGGATCCACAGAAGAGCACCGAGGCTGGTTCAGACGAGCCAGTGCAACCCAGTGGTATAAAGTGAGGGAGCTTATTCTTCATCTGTTCCAGAAGAGTAGGTGAAGAACATTGTCAAATCAGAGGCAGAATAATCCCCTGGAACGTTAAAGGCCAAGGCAGTCGACCCTTGGGCCTGCATGAAAAGGATGTAAAAGGTGAATGAGACTCTGTTGAATGTTCTGATTTTATTGTGTTGTTGAGTTTTAATTGTATTTGCTGCAGCTCTGGTGAGTGCATCGCTTAAGTTCATTGAATTAGAGGCAGGAAAACACTGACATTAAAGGTAAGATGTGGGGTTTATTGATTGTAGCATTGCTGGCATCCACTGTCCTGGGGGACTCTTGTTTAGAATGCTATGGGGGACTTGACTTAAATTATGAGTGGGGCACATCCACAGCTTTACCTTCAATTTGTGTAGTGTCATTAACTGTGGGGGATAGAACTGGTCATATAGAGGATATGATTTATGTTTGTGTGCTTACTCAACCGTACAGCAGGGGTGTCTAGTGGAAGGAGTGGCGATTGTACCCTGGTGTCGAGGTTGGGATGCAGTGATTAAGTATACAGGTTTACACTGGACACCGTACATGCCGGGTCTCTACACAAGGGATCTCATATTATTCTGGACTGACTTACATTTTCAAAGGGACTTCAACCCTGGAGAGAATCCCCTAACACTGTCCGTCAAGTAGGACAGCTCACCAGTTCACAGTTTAAAATATAGTTGGATGCACAACACCAGTTCACTATATCTAATTCTAGGAGTAGAGCAAAGTGGGACAGATATGAAGGCTTTGATTAAAATTAGCTTTCATGAACCAACTGTGAATACGACTGTATCAGTTGCTGAGGGAGAGATCAGACCTCTAGATTTTGACCATTAATAACACTCGGGAAGTAGTGATGGTAGACATCACCAGACTAACACCACTGAACGTAATAGCGTTGGCTAACGTATTTCGTGGCTGGACTGGCTTATACAGCAAGCCAGAAACCAAGGCATAGAAGGTTGTCTGGCATGTGCAGCTGCCAGACCAACTCTTGTTACTACTCCTGCTCCACTCTTCCCAGAAGATGATGATTTGCTGCTGGTAGGTTATAAGCAAACTGATCATCTGAAAGCATCAAGTGGTCAGCGGACAAGGCGTTCCGCTGGAGACAACTTTGACCTAGGGAAAGGCGCGCCTACTTATATAGACGCAATATGCGTCCCATGAGGAGTACCAGATGAATATAAGCTAGCAGACCAAGTGGCTGCTGGATTTGAAAATATCGCTTTAATCTCAGCCATATTTCCAGTCACACTAATTATGTTCATTATAATGTCCTTAGGCTTACCAATATTACCAGGCATGTTGTTGAAGGTCTGGCTGAGCAATTGGGACCAACTTCATTAATGGCAGTACAAAATAGGATGGCCCTGGACATGCTGCTGGCTGAGAAGGGAGGTGTATATGCTATGTTTGGGGAAACCTGCTGCACAGTTATTCCCAATAACACAGCCCCAGATGGGTCAGTTACTAGAGCACTGGAGAGTTTGAGAACATTGTCACAGGAAATGCTTGAATTCTCTGGAATCAATAATGCCCTGGAGCAGTGGATGACAGGAATGTTTGGCAAATGGAAAGGTCTGATAATGTCAGCTTTGATGTCAATTGCAGTATTTATGGGCATAGTGGTTACCTGTGGGTGTTGTTGTATACCATGCATAAGGGCATTGGTAGTCAAGTGTATATCAGCCGTAATGGAAAAAAAGGGACACGGACAAATGGTTGCATATGCCACTGTTGGTGAAAGAAGAGGACCATTTTGACAACGCCCTAGAGGATGTGTAAGAACTAACTGTGTATTTTCCTACTGTGAAGCTTGCTGTGAAGCAGGGGATTGTCCCCCAAAAAACAACATTAGCCTTTCAGAGACATAAAATTGGAGATGAGGTGCCTTGATCTGTCGTGTGCTTACTATGAAATTTTAAGTTTTCGGTTTTTGTTTGCCTTATTGATTGCAGGAGTTGCCGATCTTCACATAGTGAAGACAACACACCGCAGCCAGTTTTGATTGTTTACAAGGATTTTTTGTCTAAAAAATGTCTACCCACTCTGGAAAGGCTAAATGCTGTGTATGTTTGCATAACTTTGAAGACTGAAGATCAGTTGTGATAGCCGTAGAGACAACTTTAATAATTGTATTAAACTCCTGATGGGAACAGATTATCTTCATCGAAACCTTTTAATTACATAAATGATATTTGGACCCTGATAAGTCTAAACACACTATATGCATTTAAATGATTCATCCAAAGAGTGGATCAAGGATATTTCGTCATATCCACACATATAATTATATATATTATACATATGTATTTTACTGATTTCTGTATCTCATATCTACTTGGTTAATGTTTTAGTATAATGATCATTTTTATACGTAATATGGTCCCGTTATGCTATAATTAGTTAAGGTTACAAATAACAGCTGTTTTTATCCACATGTATCGATCGCTCGTTTAATACTGTTCATACTTATAAAGAACAAACATGAAGTTATTTACAATGTACCGTTCCTACATCTTGTATTAATCATATTATTGTTTAGTTAAAGTATAGCGAATGCCTATGCTGTAGTTAGGATGCTTCAACGATGTTCTAAGTTATCAATTCAAGGTGCCTTTGATCATCTGAACCTTACAACGAAGTCTGCATCTAAACTTGTAACTTTGAGGATTTTTGGTTATTGTGTGATACTTTTAATCTCTTTTAGATATGTAGGAATATTATTAATCCAAGTTAGAATGTCTGTGGCTCATATGTTGAAATGAGACACAACCATGATAGGAGGGGTTTACTCAGAAGTCAGTTTCTCATTGGCTGAATCACGGCAACCCTTTTGTGCGCCCACCTACGTTCAGGACATTCAAAAAGCAACGCGGGACGACCGCGTGGGAAGCTAGCTTCAAGTCTTGTGTCTTTATGTTCTTTAAGTCTTTCCTTTGTCCTTTGTAGTTTTTCCTTTTTGTAGCATTTTTGATTATTCATTTTACTCACGTTTTCGCGTTTACTTTAAAGTTTCCTGTGTACAGCAGTCTTAAGTAGTTCGGTATCGCTGAACTAGAAGATAGTTAAAAGACCAACCAGACGCTAAGCTCGACCATTTTTGTACCATACAAGTTTTCCAAGTTTTTGTTGAAGCTCGTGGTGTTAGAAACGCGCCAACTCCACCTTTATCTGTGGCCAAGATTGTACGCATGCGAGACGCCGAGTACTCGTGAAGCCCTCAGCCTAAATTGGGAAGGACGCCATTTTAAGTCACCAAGTCAACGTGGTCAAACCATCGGCAAGAACCCAAAGAGCTAAGCCGCTAAAGACGCCTGGTCAGAGTTACGGTGTGCAACGCTAAAGCTCCCCAAAATCGTGCCTTTGGACGGCTGGACCAGGGTGAAATGCCACGAACCACTCGAGTGACCTTCCAGGCGAGTACCATTTATGGCTTTTCTGGGTTCCCTGGTGCTCGGGTCTTAATTTGTTAATCTTTAAAACCACGCTTCAACATAGACTTATCCACGCCTAAGTTAGCTTCCACCATATTCTTCAGTTCAATGTAATTAGGTCTACCAGTAGCATTGCAACATTGGTTAATTATTGCGCAACCGATAAGTTATACAGAGTCGTCCTTTGTTTCTGATTTTTAATAACTGTGATATGTACATGTTCTGATTTTAACTCTGTTGTGATACACTCGTTATTACATTAGATAATCTGTTGGTATTGCCTTGCTTGTAGTTAATAAAGTTGTTTATAAACCTTTTGAATTTGCCGCTTGGTTTGAGACTTTCATTCATTCTACAAGGTCGAGAAAAATACTTTGAATTCACTATTCAGATCTAGACTGATCAAGTTTGTTGTTTCTTTTTCCTGGTTTCCAGATCGGCCAGTGAATTATTTATATTTGTAATTAATCGATTTGGTGGTGCCCCGTAAGTCTTAATTAATTAATATAATTTAATTAATAAAGTTTAATTAAAAATTAATTCAATTAAAGTGTAGTCTTAGTTTGCAACATATTAATGGCGCCCTGTGTGAGGAAAGTGAAATCGACCTCATGAATGATTAGCTCTTATTCTATGCGGTAATTTCAAAACCACGTGGGCATAGCGCTCTGTATTCAGAGAGTCTTTAAACAGTACAGAGGTGCGAACAGGTAATTGTTGGAAAGTTGGTCATAAACGTGAATAGCTGCTGTTGTGTTGGTTTTTGTAAAGAAAAGGAAAACGCCGCCGAGCGTAATTGCAATCTATGCTGCTTCTTGTGTCTTTGTGTGCGTGTTTTGTATGCGCCGCTGTGCGTTGTAGATCAAAGGTACCATGGTTAGGAATTGCGTTACTAAATAAGTCATAACTGCTGATGCATGCATAGTGTATCCGAACGCTTATTTTATTGAACAAGGCCTATAAGTGTAAGAACCGTTTTTTCTGCGAGATTCCAGGGTCGTGTATATGCGCACCGAATTTTTTTATTCTGCTCCGAGTCTCGAGGGAATAACAATAAATTCGGCCTCCCCGTGCTAAATAGTAGCGTAGCTAACTACTTTGTCGGCATCACGTGTGATAGGGGAGTCTTTAAAATCGTGACACGCCGTCTCATACGGCTGTGCTTATAAACGCAGCATTAAAGTAAGCTGTTGTGAACACTGCCAATAGGGGGCCCAAAATACCCGAAGAAACTGAATAGCGGGAGCTTAAGTTGCATGAAGCTGATCTCAGCTTGGGTTGGAAAACTTGTGTAGAAAGAATCAAACAGGAAAGCCACGGCTGTGCACCGTGTCCTGTGCTTCTAATAAACTCGCCTTGAGCGTAAATACTCCAGCTCGGGCTGGACAGTGAGTGAGTGAACCCATTCAAAGAATCGAACGTCCTTCGAAGGGCGGTGCTTAATGACGTCACGATTGATGTGCATCTCGTGACGCCCCTTTAGTTGTGCAAACTTTATCCTCTGGTGGCCAGATAAGGAACGCCACCCTTTGAGGAATAATATAGGTTATTGACGCCCCTTTTGTTGTGTTGATGTTACCCTCTTGTGGTCAGATACTGAACACCACCCTGTGAAGGATAATATAGGCTATTGACCCCTAGTGGCCAAATTTTGAGTGAGCAACTCAGGAATAATTACGCAGTGTTGCTGAAACACTGCAGCCTTAAGAAACTTGTGCGTCTATACTGTGAACTTACTGAAGCTCATCGAGTAAAATTGTGAGAACTTATCATTTAACTAATAGTGACCTATATGCATTTTCATTACTTTAATAGTGACTATCAGTGGTCTTTTGTTAATCACTATAACTTTTAAGAAACCTTATTATAACATGGTCACTGATTATCACTATCAATTGAGTACGCAAATTCTTCGATTGGGCCTTTAATTAAAAGCCTTTAGCTGCCCTAAATTTAATAAGTTTGCTGTTTGTTTGTTTATTCGCTCATAAAAATAAAATAAAATTAATAATTATTTTGATTAATTTTAATTGATTGAAAAAAAAAATTATTAATGTTTTTTTTTTTGGCGAATAAACAAATAAAATAAAGCTTGCTCGAATACAGTAAAACACTCTAACCTTGCGTGCAGTGTACCTATTCGACCTGCAAACCCAATCGTCGTAAATTACACCCTGAACAGCAAAATGGCCACTGAGCCACGATCAAATCCCCTCTGTGTTGAAAACACTAATGAGGATGTGAGTCGGCATTACTAGAGGTTACTCGATCACTAATTTGCCGCGCTATCTAAAAAACCGCCCAAGAAAGTGACCCAGCTGAACTTGAGTCACTAAGGGAGGCCTGTCTAACCGAATATCTAAGAACGGATTTTAGAAGTAAGGAGGCATCTCAACTAGTTATGAAACTGGTTGCCTTACAGATAACTGAGTTCAAGAATCGCTCTGCGGAACTGGAGCAGGTCACCGCAAAGCGCATGGCCCTTGAACAACGCCATGCAACCCAGTGTAATAAAATTGAAGAGTTAGAGGGCACAGTGTCAAAATACAGTCAGGAATTGGATGCATCTGAAGCCGAGAATGCCCAACTACAACAACAGGTCCAGGAGGCCTCTGATCTATTAAACCGTGCTCAGAACCGAATAATACTTTTAACTGAACGTCAGGATGGGACACAAAATGAGTTGGTAAAAACTAGGAATGAGATAGCCACATGCCAACGACAACAATTGAAGGTAGAATGCGAACTGACGGACATAAAATTGAACTTGGGGAACGGCCCACAGCCACCAAACAGTACAGGAAAGAAATTCCTGAATGTAACCCAAGACGACCTTTTATTTCTCAGTACACTACTGAGAACAGGGTTAGAACCAATCCGAGCCAAGAAAAAGGCTACAGCAAAAAGAGTAGGGCAGAAAACAAAATTAAAATGGTCAAAATCAGTCAGGAAGACTTAGCCGCCCTTAAAAGAATAGTAGATACGCTGTGCCAAACTGATAGCCAGGAAGCAGATCTGTCCTCTCTCACCTCTGCTCCCCCTAAATCACCTGTCCAGCCTTTAAGCCATGTTGAGACAGAGGAGGATTGCTCCTCCTGGTCTGATGGGAATAAACCTGCAGTACCAAGTCCCATACAGGCTCCTGTCAGACAGGTGGAAATACCTGATCAGCTACCACAGGGGGGTGAGAAACTAATTCCCTCTAGTGCTGTGTTAGTAGTCCAGTCAGACCCCAAAGGAAACAATCTTCAGGAGGATGGACCAGCCAAGTCGTCTGACTTTCCGTTAGAGCCCTCCTGGCCTCCGGGTAAGCCACTGGAACAACGAGATACCTTCGTGTGCTCTCTGACCATACCTGAAACAACTTCGGCATCAACAAAAATCGATTCAGGGGGGTCAATGACAGCAACGCCTGAACTAAATATGAAACCGAAACCTGAACTTGAAGCTCAAATTGAGTTAGTACCAACGAAACTGACACCCTACAAAGTAATCAAGAGCGTGAGAAACTCAGGGAGATCCTTATCAAGGATCGCAACTCACTCACTCAAAATTCCTTAGACTTCGGACTAACCACACGTCCCGCTTATGTGCGTCTGTACAAAATTCCGTTAGCATCGTACGAGCCAGTGCAGGAAATCATTGACAATCGTCCAGAAAAGGGTTTGAAAAAGGGCATCATCCGACCCTGTAATAGCACCTGCCCCGCTCCAATCTGGCCAGTGATAAAGCCAAATGACGCGTGGCGATTAATGATTGACTACCTTTACCCTAGTGAGGGGTGCCCCAAACAACCTCCATTGCTAGGGGACCCCCTCCTCATAAAGTTTGGATTACAATCCTACCCATTACCAACACGTGCTTATTACTGGTCAGTTGCTGGTACCTTTTTGGCAATTGCTATTGGCTTAGTATACATCATAACCTGCAGAGCTGCATACCTGTACATCAGACGCACCCGAGAGCTGTTAAGACAGATACCAATCATGTTCAAGAAGCCCTAAAGAGGGTTTTCAACCGTCTTTCTAGAAGTAAAAGACCAACCTTCTATGTGATGCTACACTCCACTCACCTAGGTCAAATTTAGGTGCCACCTTCACATTACATTCTTTCTCGAACCATCAGGGGGGGACCCAGATTAAGACATAAAAGTGGTATTGCTTGCTGTCACCTGTCATCCACAGCTATCATGGCCTGGAGATGGACGAAGTCTGCTGTAGCACCAACTTCATCCACAGGGGGGAATGTAGCGTGATAGCCGTACCCCAACCTGTCTCTCTCTTACCCTCTTCCACAATCCATAAACTTTACAACACTTCGGAATTCAAAAGGCCATCTGGACCGGATCTTGCAGACTCAATCAACAACGGTTGATTCCTTCTACACACGTTTCAAAGAGGTCTGTTTAAACAAGACCTGTAACCTCAGACATCTCGGCGATAATAAACTGGAGTCCATGTGTAACTTTAAAAGGGGGATTCATCTTTCATCTTTCAAGACCACAGGTTCCCCTTCTTTTAAAACTGATTGTTGCAGAAGACAACGGTTTCCTTCCCCCACAGTGAACCTTTCATCACAGCCTCTTGTAAGCCTTATCACCCCAGGAAAGGCACCAGAAAGACACCCCTGGATTTATGACACCAAGAACTCAGCTCTTGTCCTAAAAGAGACAACTTTAATAATTGTATTAAACTCCTGATGGGAACAGATTATCTTCATCGAAACCTTTTAATTACATAAATGATATTTGGACCCTGATAAGTCTAAACACACTATATGCATTTAAATGATTCATCCAAAGAGTGGATCAAAGGAATATTTCGTCATATCCACACATATAATTATATATATTATACATATGTATGTTACTGATTTCTGTATCTCATATCTACTTGGTTAATGTTTTAGTATAATGATCATTTTATAAGTAATATATATATATACACGTAATATGCTCCCGTTATGCTATAATTGGTTGGGTAAGGTTTACAAATAACAGCTGTTTTTATCCACATGTATCGATCGCTCGTTTAATACTTATTTCATACTTATAAAGAACAAACATGAAGTTATTTACAATGTATCGTTCCTACATCTTTGTATTAATCATATTATTGTTTAGTTAAAGTATAGCGAATGCCTATGCTGTAGTTAGGAGGGCTTTAACAATGTTCTAAGTTATCAATTCAAGGTGCCTTTGATCATCTGAACCTTACAACAAAGTCCTGCATCTAAACTTGTCAACTTTGAGGATTTTTGGTTATTGTGTGATACTTTTATTCTCTTTTAGATATGTAGGAATATTATTAATCCAAGTTTAGAATGTCTGTGGCTCATATGTTGAAATGAGACACAACCATGATAGGAGGGGTTTACTCAGAAGTCAGTTTTCTCATTGGCTTGAATCAACCCTTTTGTGCGCCCACCTACGTTCAGGACATTCAAAAAGCAAACACGGGACGACCACGTGGGAAGCTAGCTTCAAGTCTTGTGTCTTTATGTTCTTTAAGTTCTTTCCTTTGTCCTTTGTAGTTTTTCTTTTTGTAGCGTTTTTGATTATTCATTTTACTCACGTTTTTCGCGTTTACTTTAAAGTTTTCCTGTGTACAGCAGTCTTAAGTATTTTCGGTATCACTGAACTAGAAGATCGACCATTTTTGTACCATACAAGTTTTTCCAAGTTTTTGTTGAAGCTTGTGGTGTGTTAGAAACGCGCCAACTCCACCTTTATATCTGTGGCCAAGATAAATCCTGAGTTGTACGCATGTGAGACGCCGAGTACTCATGAAGCCCTCAGCCTAAATTGGGAAGGACGCCATTTTAAGTCACCAAGTCAACGGGTCAAACCATCGGCAAGACCCAAAGAGCTAAGCCGCTAAAGACGCCTGATCAGAATTACGGTGTGTGCAACGAAAGACGGACGCTAAAGCTCCCCAAAATCGTGCCTTTGGACGGCTGGGCCAGGGTGGAAATGCCCCAAACCACTCGAGTGACCTTCCAGGACGAGTACCATTTATGGCTTTTTCTGGGTTCCCTGATGCTCGGGTCTTAATTTGTTAATCTTTAAAACCACGCTTCAACATAGACTTATCAGGCCTAAGTAGCTTCCACCATATTCTTCACGTTCAATGTAATTAGGTCTACCAGTAGCATTGCAACGTTTGGTAATTTATTGCGCAAAACCGATAAGTTATACAGAGTCGTTCTTGTTTTTGATTTTTAAATACTGTGATATGTACATGTTTCTGATTTTAACTCTGTGATACACTCGATTATTACAATTAGATAATCTGTTGGTATTGCCTTGCTTGTAGTTAATAAAGTTGTTTATAAACCTTTTGAATTTGCCGCTTGGTTTGAGACTTTCATTCATTCTACAAGGTCGAGAAAAATACTTTGAATTCACTATTCAGATCTAGACTGATCAAGTTTGTTGTTTCTTTTTCCTGGTTTCCAGATCGGCCAGTGAATTATTTATATTTATAATTAATCGATTTGGTGGTGCCCCGTAAGTCTTAATTAATTAATATAATTTAATTAATAAAGTTTAATTAAAAATTAATCCAATTAAAGTGTAGTCTTAGTTTGCTACAGTTGTTATTTCCTAAAGGAGATAAAAAGGGGGGAATGTTAAGGAAATGAGATAAGAGGAACTGCGAAGGAGCAGAGCTGAGGGTATGCCACAATTATGGAAGTAAATAAGAATGGCATGTGCTGAAGTAGGCTGTGAGTTTTATTGTAACACTCACCTGCAGCTGCAACCCCACACCAGTAAAAGATAATTAACTTCAAACATCCTGTTGTTGAAGACACAGAACTAAGAGCAACCCCCAATTTGGGTAACTGTAGAATAAGTCGTTGAGGGGAGGGGTTTTCTCTGTAGGCAAGTGGGAAGTACTGGGATAAGACGAGAGTATAAAAGCTGTGTGAAAACGATGTGTTGGAACTCGGCTGGCATATGTTGCGGGCTATCTTCCCCAGATCTGCTGTGAATTCAATGAACACGTGAAGTGAACGATGAGGATCGACTTCGGCACCATGCATTACAACTTCCAAGCATTTTTGCACTCTCTGGTGTCTCTGGTTATGAGACTAACTCACTTAAGTGCTCACTTACTGACACAATGTCATATAATTTCACATTTATGTATTACATTTACATGGCTTACAGAAGTGCTTTGTATTCTTCCTAGTAGACAAAACCGCATGTTAGTACAGGTAAGCAATAGCCGAAGAACACAATCCAACCAGAGCTTGCTATGATATAATATATGCTATGATTTAATATGTAATTGCATTTTCAGTCTTCATGTGCTGAGTGAAAAGGTGAGTCTTTAGCCTTTAGTCACTGCTTGAAAATAGCAAAAGACTCAGATATTCAGACAACCATTGCAAGTTTATTCCACTGGATGTATTCTTTATAAGCTTTCTATTGTATGACACACGCACTGGCCAGTTCATTAGGTACACCTTCCTAGTAGCGTGTTGTTACACCTTTTACCTTCAGAAATTTTCTTGGCATTGATTCAACAAGGTGCTGGAAAGATTCATCTTCCTATTTTGGTCACTATTGACATGACACCGTCATGCAGTTGCTGCAGATTTATTGGCAGCACATCCATGAAACCTATCTCCTTTTCCACCACATCCCAAAAGTGGCCGTGGAGGCCATTTGAGTACATTGAACTCATTGGCATGCTCAAGACACTAGTTTGAGATGATTTGAGCGTTGTGACATGGTACATAGAAGATACTCTGTGGTCATAAAGGGATGGGCATGGTCAGCAGCAAAACTGGAATTTAAATAATGCTCAAACTGGTATTAAGGGGTCCATTGTGCACCAAGAACATATCCCCCACACCATTACACCTCCATCAGCCTGAACCGTTGAAGGCAGGATGGTCCATGCTTTCATGTTGTTCATGTTACGGTATGCCATGTTGCTGAGGGCTGGCATGCCATGTTGCTGAGGACTGGCATGCCATGTTGCTGAACTGTTAAAGAATAAAGTCCACTGCTCAAAAAAATAAAGGGAGCACTTAAACAACACAACATAACTCCAAGTAAATCAAACTTCTGTGAAATCAAACTGTCCACTTAGGAAGCAACACTGATTGACAATCAATTTCACATGTTGTTGTGCAAATGGAATAGACAACAGGTGGAAATTATTGGCAATTAGCAAGACACACTCAATAAAGGAGTGGTTCTGCAAGTGGGGACCACAGACAGCTTCTCAGTACCTATGCTTTCAGGTTGATGTTTTGGTCACTTGAATGTTGGTGGTGCTTTCACACTCGTGGTAGCATGAGACGGACTCTACAACCCACACAAGTGGCTCAGGTAGTGAAGCTCATCCATGATGGCACATCAATGTGAGCTGTGGCAAGAAGGTTTGCTGTGTCTGTCAGCGTAGCGTCCAGAGGCTGGAGGCGCTACCAGGAGACAGACCAGTACACCAGGAGACATTGAAGGCCGTAAGAGAGCAACAACCCAGCAGTAGGGCCGCTACCTCCACCTTTGTGCAAGGAGGAACAGGAGGAGCACTGCCAGAGCCCTGCAAAATGACCTCCAGCAGGCCACAAATATGCATGTGTCTGCACAAACGGTTAGAAACCAACTCCATGAGGATGGTATGAGGGTCTGACGTCCACAGATGGGGGTTGTGATCACATCCCAACACCGTGCAGGACGCTTGGCACTTGCCAGAGAACACCAGGATTGGAAAATTCGCCACTGGCTCCCTGTGCTCTTCACAGATGAAAGCATGTTCACACTGAGCACATGTTGATGTCACGTTGCACCACAGACTGTCTAGGAGTTGGCGGATGCTTTAGTCCAGGTCTGGGATGAGATCCCTCAGGAGACCATCCGCCACCTCATCAGGAGCATGCCCAGGCATTGTAGGGAGACCATACAGGCATGGGGAGGCCACACACAATACTGAGCCTTATTTTGACTTGTTTTAAGGACATTACATCAAAGTTGGATCAGCCTGTAATGTGTTTTTCCACTTTAATTTTGTGTGTGACTCCAAATCCAGGCCTGCATTGGTTAATAAATTTGATTTCCATTGATGATTTTTGTATGATTTTGTTGTCAGCACATTCAACTTACCGAACAAAGTACCGAACAAAGTATTGAATGAGAATATTTCATTCATTCAAATCTAGGATGTGTTATTTGAGTATTCCCTTTATTTTTTTGAGCAGTGTATATTTAAATACTTTATTTTATTCTGTGTTAGGACCCAAGTGCAGTTAGCTCCAGATAGAATTAGTGAACCAAAATAAGATTAGTAACCGGGCCAAGCGTTAATGCGGGACCCGGAACTCAAACCCCAGAACCCGAGTGTCGCGACACCAGACACTAGGACCCGGGGGGGAAGAGCAGGTAAACATAACGGCAGACAAAGGAACTGCCTAGAGTGGGCTCACAATAAGGTATACATCATCTGAAGACTATGACAGGAACCAAAGGAAGTTAAAGACGCGCGCCGTTGGGCGTCGTGACCAAATACGGATGTATTTACACTAATATTTACAAGATTAAAACGCAGAGCGTAAGTAGCGGTCCGCGCATGCGCAGGTCAAATCCGAGCGCTTCTGGCTCGAGCTCTGCTCGCTAGAACTCAGCTGTGATGGAGAATGCAGAGGTGCGCCGGGGTTGCGTGTGTGCAGTGCAACAACAGCGCGGATAGCGTTTTAGCGAGAGAATCGCTCATGCTGAGAAATCAGAGGATGCTCACGGTCCTCCCTGTACTATGGGAGCTAGAGGCTGACACGGGTTGCCAGCGAGCGTGTACTACGTATACTCCCGGCCTAACGCTCACTGGAGTGTGGCATGGATGCCAGGTGGAGTGTTACAGCGAAGGAATCGCTCAAACTGAGCGACTGGAAGGCGGCAAAGAGGGAGAGGAGCCTCGAGCAGGTAACGAGCTTTCCCTAATCCTAGCAACTAAGCCCTAAACACCTTACCTCGAGCTTTTGGGCTCTACTCAGCCCACCTTTTATGCAAGATGGATCGTACCATTTTTCTTACAACCAGCGCGAATATAAGCAAAGGGACAAGGCGGGTGAGGCCTTGTACAAGCAGTATGCGAGCAATAAGTGAGGATGCGGCGCCTAATTTTGTAGAGGTGGTTAGCGTGGCAAAGGCGATGTCCGATGCTGTAGTGTGCTCTGGCCCCATCTCAATGCGGTGAGGTGACCAAGCCTACAGCAGGTTATGGTCGCTGAACTGCTGGCTGTCCAAGTGGTGCTCTGAAAACAACGTGGGCTATATAGACAACTGGACAGCCTTTGAGGGTAAGCCTGGCCTTTTAGGATGGGACGGTGTCCATCCCACTCGGAAGGGTGCTGCCCTCATCTCCTGCAACATCGCCCATGGTCTTATGGCCCGACTGGTTAGGGGCTGACTATCCAGAACAGGGGTCAGGCAGCAGACAGACCGGCTTAGCCGACTGTCTGCTGGTAGCCATGCACCGTCACCCAGAACCCACATTATTGTGTCTGTTGCCCACATCTGTCCTAAACGTAAACGCTCTCAAAAAGTCTGTTTTAATAACCTCATTAGCATAAACACAGATAGCTGCCATAGAAATATCAACCTTAGGCTAAAGCTAGGATTACTTAACATTAGATCACTTACAAACAAAGCAGTGATTGTAAATGAAATAATCACTAATAAACGCTTACACGCTCTCTGTCTCACTGAGACTTGGATTAGACCTGATGAATATTTAGCCTTAAATGAAGCCTCACCTCCTGGATACAGTCATGCTAATCGCCCTCGTCCTAATGGTCGGAGGGGAGGCGTAGCCACAATTTTTGACAAATAGCTAAGTGTTACAACTAAATCCCATTACAAGGCTAATTCTTTTGAAATACTGATTCTTAATGTGACTGATCCATCCTTATGGAAGTCAAAACCATACTCTTTTCAGCTTATCACCATTTACCATCCTCCTTGTCCCTATTCAGAATTTCTTCAGGAATTTGCTAACTATCTTTCCTGCTTAGTACTGTCAACAGATAAGGCTTTAATTGTAGGTGATTTCAATATTCACTTTGAGAATGAGCAGGTTCAACTTAAAATTGCTTTCGAGTCCATCTTAGAATCCATGGGCATCACTCAGAATGTGATGGGACCAACCCACCGCTGTAATCATACATTAGATCTAATATTAACATTTGGTATCAATATAGATAACCTTGATATTTTCCCACAAAGTGATTCGATTTCAGATCACTATCTTTTAGTATTTGAGCTATCACTAATAAATAAAATCCTTCTGCCTCGTTATCACACCAAGCGCACTATCTCATCTGCTACTCCAGCTGCGTTTATTAAAAACATACCAAACTTGAAATTTAATACACCTACGGAGATCAATCATCTTGAGTGTGTAAATGACCAATTAGAATGTGTGTTTTGCTCATTCCTGGATATGATTGCTCCTGCTAGGGTCAAACACATTAGGGGAAAAAAAGGCTAGCACCATGGTATAATGACCACACCCATACCTTAAAGCAAAGAACACGGCATCTAGAGCGCAAGTGGAGACATAGTAAATTGGAGGTGTTTAAGATTGCTTGGAGGGACAGCATGGCAGAGTATAAGCATGCCCTTACTAAAGCTAAAGCTGCATAATTCTCCTCAGTCATAGAGAAAAATAAGAATAATCTAAGATTTCTCTTTAATACAGTTTCCAAATTAACAAAAAACCCTATAGAAAGTGACTCTCCCGTTCTGTGTAATTTTAACAGTAATGATTTCATGACTTTCTTTAATGATAAGATAGAAAACAGTAGGCATCAAGCTCGATGCTCATCACATCACCAAACTGTTCAGCAACCTTCCAGATGCAGCACTAGTGAAGACATCTGTTTAATGAGCTGTAAATCAAGATTAGAATCTTTTACCCTAATTACTATTACTGAACTATCCACACTTATCAGCTCGTTTAAGTCATCAACATGTTTATTAGATCTAATTCCTACCTGTTTACTCAAACAAGTAATACCTAGTATTATAGAGCCAGTGTTAGTTATTTTAAATTCATCCCTTAGCTTTGGTTATGTGCCGAAATCCTTTAAGCCTGCCGTCATCAAACCATTGATTAAAAACCCAATCTTGACCCTTGTGTGATATCTAATTATAGACCAATTTCAAATCTACCGTTTCTGTCCAAAATCTTAGAAAAAGCCGTCTATCAGCAGCTCTGCAGTTACCTCCAAAGGAATGAAATTTATGAAACATTTCAATCTGGCTTCAGGCCCCATCATAGTACTGAAACAGCATTAATTAGGGTACTAAATGACTTGTTAATGTCCTCAGATAAGGGATGTGTTTCTTTTCTTATTCTGTTAGATTTAAGTGCAGCATTTGACACTATAGATCATGATGTTTTACTAAACAGACTAGAAAATACTGTAGGTATTAAGGGATTAGCACTTTCTTGGTTTAAATCCTTCTTAACCGATCGGTACCAGTTTGTTCATATAAATAATCTAAGGTCTAAGATCTCAAAAGTGAAGTATGGCATGCCTCAGAGGTCAGTGCTTGGCCCGCTTTTATTCTCTCTGTACATGCTGCCACTAGGCTCAGTTATTCGTAAACATGGCATTAGTTTCCACTGCTATGCAGATGATACACAGCTGTACATATCAGCCAAACCTAATGACAGCCATTACAATCAACAAAATCGAGGACTGTGGTAAAGGAAATAAAGATTGGATGTTTATTTAATTTTCTCTGGTTACTTAACCAATTGCCGCAGATGGGCCCGTATACGGTTTTTACTGACAAATTTGCGCACAGTATATAGTTTTTAATAACTTAAACCATTCTTAATGACACAGTCCAAAACACAAACTCAAAGATTTAATGATTAATACTATCATGACTACCCTGCATACCGATTTTCACAACAACCGTCTACAATGCAGCCATTCGCTCCGCTAAAAAACTGAGGTTCTATTAGTGGGACCCAAGGCTGTGAAGAGACAGGTTGGCTACATCTGTCCTAAATCTAGATGGCTGTCCAGTATTGCCCAGTCCCGTCTGTAAAAAACTTAGGTGTCACATTTGATTCAGATCTCTCCTTTGATGCCACACATTAGCAGCATCACTCAAATTGCTTTCTTTCAATTAACGTAATATCGCTAAAACTTAGAAATATCCTCTCTCTTTTATTGATGCAGAAAAACTTGTTCAATGCGTTTTAACCTCAAGGTTAAATTACTGTAACGCCTTCTTACTTACTGGATGCTCTAGTAAATCTATAATAAACTTCATCAGTTAGTTCAGAAGGTGCAGCTGCCTGCCGAGTGCTAACTCGAACTAGAAAAATTTGATCATATCACTTCTGTTCTATCATCACTGCACTGGTTACCATTCAAATCCGCATTGATTACAAAATACTTCTTATAACTTTATAAAGCTCTAGGCATGGCCTGGCCCCACATTATCTGAGTGAACTCTTAGAGTTTTACAAGCCAACTCTTGTCTACGGGTGTTCGTGGTCGCAGGGTGCAGGACTAAGGTCTTTTAAGTTTAGAATTAAAAAAGTCATTAGGCCGGGGGAAAGGCTTTCTCATACATGATGGCCCCCCAACTATGGAATAAACTATCCCACTTTCGTTCGAGGAAAATTTGAAAAAAATTTTTTTTTTTTTTCGGACACTCTCCAAAGTTTTAAGTCTAGGCTAAAGACCATACCTATTTACAACAGGCTTTGACTAGATTTAGACCAGGCATGCATGGCTTGGGTCACTGGGCCGGAGTCCTGGAGTCATGTCTGGCCTGCCCTGCCTTGTCCCGCTAGCCGGGAGTGTCGAGTGGGTGGTCTGGGGGTGCCTGAACTGGGCCTTCGGGGTCCTCATGATCTTGACTCATGCATCCTTCCCTTAGACTAAGGGGCAGAGGCTGGGGGTTCAAAGACCTCTTATGGTAATCAGAGACATTGGGTTGCTGTCTTGTCTCTCGCTTCTGATCCCGTGGGGGTTGCCAAATGTCCTCATAGCTAATGCTGCCGGGGGTCTCAATGCTACAACTTGGCATCAGTGATTGACGTTCTGGCAGTTCCAGCCCCACACATGATGTTCATCTGCTGTAGCTCCACTCAAGCTGCTTCCGTCATCAGCTCCAGCCCCATCATACCCGGGCCACTTAATGTCGATGTGCATACTTCACATTTTATTCAAACTTTGACTCCATGACTTTAGTTTCGCTCTTAGATTTATCATCTATGCCGCCCAAGGAGGTTGGGTCCCTTTTTGAGTCTTGGTCCTCCTAAGGTTTCTTCCTATAACTCAGGGAGTTTTTCATTGCCACTGTCGCCCTAGGCTTGCTCAATTTGGGATTGGATGTAGTTATTAGGAGATAATCTAAACTTGTAAATTTGCTTTGAGACAATGCTCCATTGTAAAAAGCGCTATATAAATAAATCTGACTTGACTTGATTTGCCACACATTCTAAAGAAATATCAATAATTAACTAAATCTGCACTTCCTGAAGGAACTACAACAGTGCTTGAAATGTGGCAAACGGAAAGAATATGGCTTGTGTGCCAATACGTTTGCCCTCATACGGGGGCGATTGAATAATTTTTGACAAGTGCAAAGGTAAGTCCCAGGACAGAGCCATACCACCAAATAAATTATCAGCATTAAATTGTGGCATTTAATTAGAATATTTTTGACTAGTGGTTCTGACTGAAATTATCTGTTCAGACCATACTGTCCTACAGATGATCCACTACTGCACTACCAGAAGGATGCTAAGACATACAGTATATCACTGCTTTGTAACTGGTAAAACAGTCTTTAGAGGGCACAGTGCAACACAGGCTGAGGGCACAAATGGTTGTCATTTGATGCCTTCTCAAATTATGGGGGAGTCAGTCAGCATCTTATTGTGCATCATGCAGTGAAAGTACCATGGCAGGTGACAACACACCTGAGCATGAGTTTCTATGGGAGGAAACGGTCTATTTTTTTGTTGTTGTTGTTTGTTTTTGTGTGTGCGTGCGTGCGTGTGCGTGCGTGTCTGTGTACCACAGTAACATCAGCCACAGTAATGGACTCCATCTTAGTGCTGCCTCCTGAGAGAATGGCATGTGTACAAGGTTAACAAGATCTTCAAAGTTTCTTACCTTTTCCTTAAACTGCTCAAGAATATACCCAGCTGAGGTCCAAACTTCTCTAACCTTGCTTAATACAGCTTGAGCAAGGTTGTGTATTCCCCTCCTGAAGTGGCGAACAGTTTGCCAGAGTTTCTTGAGGCCTGAAGTTATTCTTCATGGCCTATCCAAACTCATCCCATTTCCTAGATTTCACTGCAACTGCTTTTCACAAAACCTTCTATCTAACAAATGCCTCTCAATTTTACCAGGAGAACCATCTGAGAGGTATACCCAAAAGGTTTCCTTCTTCTCCTTGACAGCCTTCTTTACAATCACTGTCCACCAGAGTGTACTTTGGATGCCCCCATAAGAAGCACTGACTGCCTTCTTACAACACATTCTTGCAGCTGCTGTTATGAATGAAGACTAAAACAAGGTCCATTCAGACTCAGTTTTCCCTTCCTCAGTTCACACAACGCAGGAGTCCTTTTGGAGATGTAGTTTAAACTCAGCTTGAACTGAATCCTCTACCAGATTCTCCCAAGCAACAAAAATGTCCCTTCTGGGTTTACCAGGAACATATAATTGATGCCCTGTGTGAAAAATCCAACTCACTACAGCGGTGATCAGTTTATTGCTTTGCCCCTGTTCTCACCGAAGTGTACAAAGTATGTGGCCTCCAGTCAGGGACCATGATCACAAACTCATTGACAGTTTGCCCAAGGTGCTTTGGTGTCATGTGCACTTGTTAACACCCTGCTGTTTGAATAAGTTTTTTTTTTTCAATCCATAATTTCCAGATAAGTCTAACAGCATTTCACCACTCAGCTTCAAATCAGGGTGGCTGTTTCTTCTGATAATGCCTCTTCAGGTATCTAGAGGCTTCTAGGGACCTGTTCCACTATCTCCAAGAAGGCTACCATTTACTGTGTATGCACAGTGAGAGTTTTTCTCTCTGACATTCCAAGTTTCAGGAAGGGAACAGTCTTATCTACCAGGACAATGATGGCGCTTATCTTGGGACATTTGAGGATACCCACATCTCCTGGATTAGTACTTCATTGGGGACTCTCTAGAAAGAAGACAACTACCCCCAAAGTAGGTAGTTGGTAGTGGAACCGATGCTTTGAATTCATGTAAGGTGGACTGCACCTAGTTTTGACTAGCCCTAACCCTATTTCACAGATCAGCTCAATCTATTCCCTGGCATTAAAGGGATGTCAAATGTTCCCAGAGCCAGTTTAAATTGACAAGATCTAGTCTATCTAAAGACATTAATTCCATGCCTACAACCTGTTTGGCACTGCACCCTCCACTTTGCCATTTTGAGCTGTTACATGGGTGACATTGTCACCAGGTGCTCTGTGGCACAACTCAGGCCGGACTCCAGGGGTGGGTCTCAATACCCCTAATGTAGGTAGGGTGTCACAGATTTTTATTTATACTTGAACTGCACTGTGCCTTACCTCTCCACCCAGACCTGTTCATCATGGATGATCCTCCTGGGAGCATCACGCTACTGGTGACTGCTCTGAGGATCATTCATGCACACATGCCCCTTCACCAAGGCAAAATATTGATCCTTGAAGAGTCCCATTTCTCATCAGTGTTTGGGAATAGCCTGTATAAAATATTGCTTTTCATTTTGTCATCTTTTTAGATAAAATATATGGTGGGTATATAAATAGTATTCATTGTGCTTATTATATAAAACCTATATACAAATAAGTCACATAGTTTAAGTGTAATACAGGCAATGTTATGTTCCACTCATTGTGTAAGACAAAAACAGTTATAGGTGGACATATCATGCTTTTCACACACACACACACACACACACACACACACACACACACACACACACACACACACACCCGCAACCCTTTCAGCTTTACTGACTGTGAACATGCAAGGCTATTTTCCATTTCTAATGGTCGCTCTTGACAACCAGACTATAATGAACATTTCCCATAGAAGATTAGATATCTCAAGAACTCACACTATTATAGGAAGCCTAGAGGAACTATTTCCAGGTCATTAGTTGGTGCAGCTGGCTTTTTTTCATCTACTGGCTGGGGAGTGGTATGTGATGAATTGTGCAGTCGTTCAATTTAGGGAGCTGTATTTGTTAATGAAAAATTTACTTTTTTTCTCACTTTTCCACACAAACACTGCACCTTCTATTGCTTTAATGTGAACTACTCTTCTGGATCTCATCTAGTGCTAATGTATTACTCAAAATAAATTGTTAGAAACAGGACTGTTTACAATTGTTGCTCTATTTAACTTGTTAGTTGTGCTTGAGTTGTGATGTATTATATAAAATAATTAGTATTATGTGCATTTGTGATGTAATAATCATCAGGCAAGTAGAATGATGATTCTAGTGATGATAGTATAGAATGATGATTGTTGCCTCATGTTAAAAGGTCAGGAGTCAGGAGAGGGATCTTCAGTATAGGAGTTTATTTAGACATACAGAGGATCATGTATGGGTACAGCTGCGTAGATAACCATTCTGAAATACATACTATTAACTGACTATACTGTATGTACCCTAGGTTTGGTGATAAGGGGGTAAGAGAAAGAGGAGGAGATAAAGGAGGGGGCAAAGGGAATAGTGAAGGAAAGGTCTAGTGGTCAAGGATGAAAGAGGTGTGATAGTCAGAGGGTGGGCTCACACTGAGCTAGGTTGCCTTGAACCACTGCAGAGCGTGTTTGTCCCCGTTACCCATTCGCTCCCTGGCTCCTGCTCACACCAAGTTCACCAAAATGCACTCTGGCATGCTTTTGGCATCACGATATGTGCTCACACAGCACAGCACACTTCATGGTTGTACATATGTGATCGGATAAATACATAATTTTGTGATTTTCTTTGGTTTCATTTCGTGCAAGCTGACACCCAGCCTTAATACTCATTCAAACCTAATATGTACATTGATTATGCAGCTCTGTGTTTCGGCTTCTCGTGCTGCACAGCGGACTTAATCCTTATACTTACTATGTGTTTTTTTCACTTTGTGCACGCTGGCACACAGTCCTAATACAGTGGTGCTTGAAAGTTTGTGAACCCTTTAGAATTTGCTATATTTCTGCATAAATATGGCCTAAAACACCAGATTTTACAGAAATCCTAAAAATAGATAAAGAGAACCCAGATAAACAAACCAGACAAAAATATACGTGGTCATTTATTTATTGAGGAAAATGATCCAATGTTACATATTAGTATGTAGGGGACTGTGGTAGCCTGGCGGTTAAGGTCAAATCCCACCTCTGCCAAGCTGCCACTGTTGGGTCCTTGAGCAAGACCCTTAACCCACAATTGCTTGGATTGTAAGATTGTATCAATTGTAAGTCGGATAAGGATGTCTGCTAAATGCTGTAAATGTAACTGTAAATATTAGTGAGTGGAAACAATATGTCAACCTATAGGATTACCAGTTCATTTGAAGGTGAAATTAGAGCCAGGTGTTTTCAGTCAATGGGATGACAATGGTGGGTGAGTGGGCACCCTGTTGTATTTAAAGAACAGGATCTATCAAAGTCTGCTCTTCACAATACATGTTTGTGGAATTGTATCATGGCACGAACAAAGAAGATTTCTGAGGACCTCAAAAAAGAGCGGTTGATGCTCATCAGGCTGGAAAAGCTTAAAAGACCATCTCTAAAGACCCTCCCCAGGAGTGTTACCATCCCCAGTAGTGGTCGCCGAACAAAAATCAGTCAAAGAATAAGGTGTGTAATAGTTGCCGTGGTCTCAAAGGACCCCACGGTAACATCTACAAGCAACTGAAGGCCTCTCTGGCTTGTTAATGTTAATAATAATAATGTTAATGTTCATTAGTCCACCATCAGAAGAACACTGAACAACAATGACGTGCATGACAAGGTTACAAGGCCAAAGCAACTGCACTCCAAAAAGAACATTGCTGCTCATCTACAGTTTGCTAAAGATCACATGGACAAAAGGCAGGCTATTGGAAGAATGTTTTGTGGATGGATGAGACCAAAATAGAAATTTTTGGTTTAAAAGAAAAGGATTATGTTTGCAGAAAGGAAAATACTAAATTGCAGCATAAGAACCTTATCCGATCTGTGAAACATGGTGGTGGTAGTATCTGGTTTGGGCCTGTTTTGCTGCATTTGGGCCAGGATGGCTTGCCATAATTGATGGAACAATGAATTCAGAATTACATCAGAGAATTCTAAAGGAAAATGTTTGGACATCTGTCCATGAACTGAGCCTCAAGAGAAGGTGGGTCATGCAGCAAGACAACGACCCTAAGCACACAAGTTGTTCTACCAAAGAATGGTTAAAGAAGAATAAAGTTAATGTTCTAGAATGGCCAAGTCAAAGTCCTGACCTTAATCCAATCAAAATGTTGTGGAAGGACCTGGAGTGAGCAGTTAATGTGAGGAAACCCACCAACATCCCAGAGTTGAAGCTGTTCTGTATGGAGGAATGGGCTAAAATTCCTCCAAGCCAGTGTGCAGGACTGATCAGCAGTTACAGAAAACGTTTAGTTGCAGTTACTGCTGCACAGGGGGGTCATGCCAGCTACTGAAAGTAAAGGTTCACATACTATTGTCACCCAGTAATATGTAATATTGGATCATTTTCCTCAATAAATAAATGACAAAGTATAATATTTTTTGTCTAATTTGTTTAACTGAGTTCTCTTTTTCTACTTTTAGGACTTGTTTGAAACTCTGTTGTTGTTTTAGGTCATATTTATGCAGAAATATAGAGTTCACAAGACTGGGTCGTACAGCACAGTGGACTTTATGCTTGGACTTACTATGTAAGGGCGTTTCATTTTGTGCGTGCTGACACAACCATCTTACGTCTTATGCATGTCTAATGCACTTAATGCATCGATTATGCAGCGCACTTATTTTAGGCTTCTCGTGCTGCACGTATAAGATGGGCTCACAAAGCACAGTGGACTAAATGCTATACGCCTTTTAATAAGGTGCATTGATTATGCAGCGCACTGTGAAACAGCTTCTTCTGCTGGACAGCGTACTTCATGCTTGTACTTACTATTAAACTTTTTTGTTTCTCTTTGTTCGCACTGACACACAGCCCTAACAAGCCTTTTAATGTACTGATTATGTGACGCACTGATTTTCAGCTTTTCGTGCTGATTCTATTTTCTCTGGGTTTTTTGGAGCACAAAATATTACTGCTTTGTTTCTTTTCTAGTTGAATTGTTATGCATTCATCAGCCCAAATCTCACGTAAACAATTCACCTCAGCTGCAGACCACAGTGAAACCTTTGGCGCTATGTTTGTGTAATGAAACACAATCAATGTTATCATCGTCGTCAATCGCGCTCTGGCCCACCTCTTTCAAGCCCGCCCGGGCGTGATTCATGAATCATGCCCCGGCACGATTGGGAGCACTCATAGTAGCAATACTAGCAGTTCAAATTGCGTAGTGTGAGTACACCCAGAGGATGCTGGTGGAAGAGGTGTGATGTAGACCAAGGATATCATCATTACAATATGGAAAAAGGTGTCAGGATAGGAAGCCAGCGGTGAGGGAGAGGGTGAAGGGAACAGACATGAGGGTGTGAGACTACATTAAGGGTGTAATCACACTGAGCACGGTTGCCTGAACCGGGCCAGAGCACGAATGGGGAGGGGGGACAAATACGCTCTGTCCCGCACTCACACTAGGCTCACACAGAAACGCACTCCGGCGTGCTTTCGTCATGCTTTAGTCATCACCATGCTCGCTCGCACAGCACACTTCATGGTTGTACATATGATCGGGTAATCAACATACGTTTATTCCATTCTTTGCTACCATTTTGTGCGCGCTGTGCAGCTGCCTCCGTAAGCACGAGATGCCGAAAAATAGTTCATCATCAGTACATTTATTATAAGGCATATTAGGGCTGTGTGTCAGCTCCAACAAAGAGAAATAAAAAAGTCATGTCTAAGTATAAGCATAGAGTCCGCTATGCAGCACGATAAGCTGGAACACAGTGAGCTGCATTATCAATACACTTATTATAAGGCTTATTAGAGCTGTGTGTTAGCACGAACAAAGAGAAACAAAAAGTCACATATTAAATACAAGCAGGAAGTCTGCTCTGCAGCACGATAAGCCGAAATACAGCGCTCTGCATAATCAATGCACCTTATTATAAGGCGTATTAGGGCTGTGTGTCAGCGCGAACAAAGAGAAATAAAAAAGCCATGTTTAAGTAGAAGCATAGAGTCCGCTGTGCAGTGTGAGAAGCCGAAACACAGTGTGCTGCATTATCAATACACTTAATATAAGGCTTATTAGGGCTGTGTGTCAATGCAAACAAAGATAAAGAAATAAAATCCCATACAGTAAGTACAAGCATGAAGTATACTGTACATCATGATAAGCCGAAATACAGCGCATCGCATAATAAATGCACCTTATTATAAGGCTTCTTTGGGCTGTGAGTCAGCGTGCACAAAGTGAAATAAAAAGCCATGTATAAGCACAGAGTCCGCTGTGCAGCATAAGAAGTCGGAACACAGTGCGCTGCATAATCAATGCATTATTATAAGACGTATTAGGGCTGTATGTCAGTGCGAACAAAACGAAACCAAAGAAAGGCACAGAAGCATGTTATTACCCGATCACATATGTACAACAATGAAGTGTGCTGTGCTGTGTGAGCGCGTATGTGATGACGAAAGTGTACCGAAGCGCTTGGGCCTACCTATTTCAGGGTGGCAATTCAAACTGCACCCGGGCGCGTTTGGTACCCGAGCGCGGTTCATTTGGCTAGTGTAAGTGCTCCCTAATACAGGGAGTTGACTAGACTCTTCAAACAGAGAATTACAAGAATGTAGGTATAGAGAATGCACAACTATGTCACGGTCCATTGCATTCTGGATAGTACTTGCCATATTTTAGGATACCAAGCAACCGAGATAAACATGGGGGACAAAGATGAAAAAATAATGATGATAATAATAATAATAGTAAACGTGAATCGACCGGGCGAATATTACATGCAAGACTCATTATCAGGAGAAGCTAAAGAGGGTAGCAAAAGCGCTATTGTGAGAAAATAAAGGAAATTAATGGAATCAATCCATATGAACACAAAGAGAGGACAGGTGATTTAAATGTGCAGCCACAAGTAAGATTTCTGAACGTGTTTTCCATAACTTGTTTGTGACGTGAGCGCTTACACATTCTCACAGTTCAGAAATTATAATCTCACCTTCAGTTTCCAAAGGATGGGTTCAGGGTCTGCAGATTATCAGAGTCAATGGGCCAGAAAACAGTCATTCAAACAGAGGTAAGCGATCACCTCACACTCTCACACACACACACACACACACACACACACACACACACACACACACACACACACACACAAACACACACACACACACACACAAACACACACACACACACACACATTCACTAAATGTGGTTTCCTTAAAAAACAATGTTATTTCTGTTAATTCTACATAGTTTTGAAACTGATGTTTGGTGTAAATGTAAATGCTAGATTTATAATTAATGTAGTTACTATTATAGAAATATTTATACTATTACACTTATTTCTTATTATTCCAACTATACTAATTTCAATTATCTTTATTTCTTAGGTGTTGCACTCTGAGCGTCTCAATGAACCTTTACAACTGGAGTGTGAACACTGAACTTGCATTGCTGGCATAGTAGCATCTTGCATACATTGGTGCTCTCCTATTTAAAACTGAAGTAGCAGTGTGATTATGGGGGACCAAGACAGTCACTGATGTTCCAACCTACTGAATAATGCCCACTAGTCTAAACAAGGTCCATGCAGAGTTATGCTGTAAAATCGACAAGTGCATCAGTGGAGAGAGAATAATGTATATTTCCTGTTCTATTCACACAAAAAAAAATCCTGGAAATAAATTGTAGGATTTTAAAAGAATTTAATTGTAAATCATGGTGGAAAATAAGTATTTCGCCACCCACAAACAAGCAAGATTTCTGGCTCTCACAGACCTGTAACTTGTATTAATGGCACCTGTTTGACCTTGTTATCTGTTTAAAAGACACCTGTCCACAGTCTCAAACAATCAGACTCCAAACTCCACCGATGGCCAAGCCCAAAGAGCTGTCTAAGGACATCAGGAAGAAAATTGTAGACCTGCACCAGGCTGGGAAGAATGAATCTACAATAGCCAAGCAGGATGGTGTGAATATATCAACTGTGGGAGCAATTTTAAGAAAATGGAAGACATACAAGACCACTGATAATCTCCCTCAATCTGGGGCCCCATGCAAGATCTCATCCCATGGGGTCACATGATCATGAGCATAGTGAGCAAAAATCCCAGAACTACACTGAGGGACCTGATGAATGACCTGCAGAGATCTGGGACCAAAGTAACAAAGGCTACCATCAGTAATACACTATGCTGAGAGGGACTCTGCAGTGCCAGGCGTGTCCCCCTGCTTAAGCCAGCACATGTCAAAGCCCGTCTGAGGTTTGCCAGAGAACATATGGGTGATACAGAAGAGGACTGGGAAAATATCATGTGGTTAGATAAATCCAAACTTTTAGAACTTTTTGTAAAAACTCAACTTGTCGTGTTTGGAGGAAAAAGAATGCCAAGTTGCATCCCAAGAACACCATACCTACTGTGAAGCATGGGGTTGGAAACATCATGCTTTGGGGCTGTTTTTTTCTGCAAAAGAGACAGGATGACTGATTCGTGTTAAAGAAAGAATGAAAGGGGCCATGTATCATGAGCTTTTAATCCAAAAACTCCTTCCATCAGTGAGAGCATTGAAGATGGAACGTAGCTGGGTCTTTCAGCATGACAATGATCCCAAACACACTGCTCGGGCAACGAAGGAGTGGCTCCATAAAAAGCATTTCAAGGTCCTGGAGTGGCCTAGCCAGCCTCCAGACCTCAACCTCATTGAAAATTTGTGGAGGGAGTTGAAAGTCTGTGTTGCCCAGTGACAGCCCCAAAACATCACTGCTGTAGACTAGATCTGCGTGGAGGAATGGACCAAAATACCAGCTACAGTGTGTGCAAACCTGATGAATACTTACAGGAAACGCTTCACCTCTGTCATTGCCAACAAAGGTTATGTTACAAAGTATGTATATATATATATATATATATATATATATATATATATATATATACACATATACATGTATGTATGTGTATATATATATATACACACACACAGTGGGACAAAAAAGTATTTAGTCAGCCACTGATTGTGCAAGTTCTCCTACTTAGAAAGATGAGAGAGGTCTGTAATTTTCATCATAGGTACAATAATGAATAAATACTTTTTACACCACTGTACATATATAGCAAACATTGACAATTTCACCGTGTTTTGAAGCAGGATAACACCATTGCAATTCCTACAATATACTCTTGCTACCATATCTACCATAGCCTCCATGTCCTAAAAACCCACAATCCCTTGCGTAGCTGATGTCACTTTCCCATTCTCTATGTTCTCTCGCTCCACATCTTAATTTTTAAAGCTGAAGGACCTGCAGTTCCCATACAAAATTGTTATAACCAGTCAAAATCCTTACCTTTCATCACATTACAGCCGAGAAATTTAAATAAATTTAATGTCACTTTTTTATTTTATTCAATATTTTATTTATCTGTTAATATTTACTTTGTTTTTATGTTTTCAACTATTACTACAGACATATTTGACTAGATAAACTACTTTCATGCTTACATTTATCATCTATGCCACCCAAGGAAGATGGGTCCCTTTTTGAGTATTCGTCCTCCCAAGGTTTCTTCCTTATAATGTTTAGGGAGTTTTTCCTTGCCACTGTTGCCCTAGGCTTGCTCAGTTTGGAATTGACCTTAGAAATTAGAAGATAATCTAAAATTGTAAAGCTGCTTTGAGATAATGCTCCATTGTAAAAAGCGCTATATAAATAAATCTCACTTGACTTGACTATTAATTAATAAATTAATTAGTATTAATTTGTAAAATAAGCTTACCTCAATTGGATAAGTGACCAGTTTTGCTGTTAACATTATGAACTTCCTCAGGTACAACTGATCACCTTCCAGATCAGGGACCACATGGTGATTCGCACCCACATGAGTTAAATAGTAATGTTTTAAGTATTTGGTAATAAGCTTTGTTGTTCCTTGAGTGTTCCTCTACTACAACTCCAAATTAGTAAATGTTGGGGAAGTGTGGAAAATGCAAATACACAATTAACACATTGTTCCTTACATTTACATTGACTTTTATTTCATTGCAGACAGTATGAACTCAAGATATTTCATGTTTTGTCTGGTCAAGTTCATCAGGTTATTTTATTTGTTAATGTACATCCATTCCTGCTTTTCACACCTGCAACACATTCCTAAAAAAGTTTGGACGGTAAAGCATTTACCAATTTGTAATGCCATTCCTTCTCACAACACTTCAAAGATGTTTTGGAGCCACAATTACCAAGTCATGAAGTGTTTCAGGTGATATTTTGTCCCATTTTTCCTGCAAACACATCTTAAGGCATGCAACAGTATAGTCGTTGTCACATTTTTCATTAAAAAATTCTCCACATGTTCTCTATTGGGGACAGGTATAGACTACAGGCAGGCCCGTGCAGTATTTGTACCTCCTTCTTCCATAGAAATGCCTTGCATGGCTTTGCATTGCCTTCTTGAAAAATGCTTGGACATTCTTGGAAAATATGTTATCTGGAAGGCAACATATGTTGCTCTAAAATGTCAGTGCACTTTTTTGCATTAATGCTGCCATCACAGAAGTGTAAATTATCTTTGCCAAGGGCACTGACACAACCCCATACCATAACAGACCGAGGCTTTTGGATTCATCTTTGCTCCAGAGCATACAGAGTCCATTTCTTCCAAAAAAGAACTGGAATGCTGATTTGTTTGACCGCAGTACATGTTTCCACTGTGTGATGGTCCATCCTAGATGCATCTGAGCTCAGAAAATATGACACCGCTTCTGGACATGGTTAACGTAATGCCTCATTTTTTGCCCTGTAAAGTTTTAAGTGGTATTTGCGAATGTAATTCTGTGTTCTAGTGATTGACAAAGGTTTGCCAAAGTAATCCCTTGGCCATGTGGTTGTAGCGTGATCGCTGGATCTCCCTCTCTTTACCTTCTTCCCCCAAGTCGTAAACTTTACAACATCTTGGAATTCAAGAAGACCCTACATCTGGACAAGATCTTAACCCCCCCCCCACCTTTGACTCCAACGGAATTGGACGTCTGTTCAAACAAGACATACAACCTTTGACATCTCCAATCATAAACTAAGCACATTCTAATTTTGAAGGGGGACTCGCCTTTCATCCTTCAAGACCACTGAATTGGGCAGAAGATAAACACTAATCAGAACACAACAAAAAGGAAAGATAAACGGTTTCCTGACCCCCTAGCATGTTGAACCCCTCATTCACAGCCTTTTGTAAGCCTTATCACCAGGAGGGCGCCAGCAGACAGCCCCTGGATTTAAATACCAAGAAAACGATCGTGGCCGTAAGAGGCACAACTTAATAAGTGTATTAATCTCTGATGGAAAAGTCTATCTTCATCGGAAAGGTTTTTTATTACAGAACAAATGAACATTGGATTCTAGCAGTCCAAACATGCCATATTCATTGGATGGACTCCATCCAAAGAAGGGATCAGGATATTTCGTCATATCCACCACCACATTAGTATACATTTGTTACGGAACTGTCTATATCTACTCAGTTAATGTTTTAGTATAATGATCTTTTCTTATTTTTCATTCTTAAAGTGATCCCGGTTGATATTAGAAGTAACAGTTTGCGATGTGTAGTGATCGCTCGCGGTTTTTTAATACTTGTTCATACTCATAAAAGAACGAATGTGAAGGTATTTACAAGATACCGCTTCCTACTCTTGTATTAATCATAGTATGATTTAGGTAAAAGTATAGTAAATGCCTGCGCTGTAGTTAGAATGCTTTAACGATGTTCTAAGTTATCAATTCAAGGTGCTTTTGATCATCTGAACCTTACAACGAAGTCTGCATCTAAACTTGTGACTTTGAGGATTTTTGGTTATTGTGTGATACTTTTCAATCTCTTTTAGATACGTAGGAATATTATTTAATCCAAGTTAGACGTCAGTGGCTTATGGTGAAATAAGGCAACCGCGATAGGAGAGTTTTACTGAGGAGTCAGCTTCTCATTGGCTAAGTAAGGGCAACTCCTTACTTAGCCAATGAGCCTCCAGCCGCCCCCCGAGCTGGAACATTTAAAAAGCAACGCGGGACGACCACGTAGTAAGCTAGCTTCAAGTTTCGTCTTCAAGTCTTGTGTCTTTATGTTCTTTATGTTTTTCCTTTTTGTAACGTTTTTGATTATTTATTTTACCCAAGTTTTCGCATTTACTTTAAAGTTTCCTGTATACCGCAGTCTACAGTAGTTCGGTATCGCTGAACTAGAAGATAGTTAAAAGACCAACCAGACTCTTAGCTCGACCATTTTTTGTACCATCCAAGTTTTTCAAGTTTTTGTTGAAGCTCGTGGTGTTAGAAAGGCGCCAACTCCACCTTTATCTGTGGCCAAGATAAATCCTGAGTTGTACGCATGCGAGACGCCGAGTACGCGTGAAGCCCTCAGCCTAAATCGGGAAGAACGCCATTTTAAGTCACCAAGTCAACGTGGTCAAACCATCGGCAAGAACCCAAAGAGCTAAGCCGCTGAAGAAGCCTGGTCAGAGTTACGGTGTGCCAGACGGATGCTAAAGCTCCCCAATATCGTGCCTTTGGATGGCTGGGCCAGGGTGGAATGCCCCGAACCACTCGAGTGACCTTCCAGGCGAGTACCATTTATGGCTTTTCTGGGTTCCCTGATGCTCGGGTCTTAATTTGTTAAATCTTCAAACCACGCTTCAACATACACTTATTCACGCCTAAGTAACTTAACATACTATCCACACTCAACGTGATTAAGGTTACCAGTAGCATTGCAACGTTAGTAATTATTGCGCTACCGATAAGTTACATAGAGTCATCTTGGTTTCCGATTTTATTACTGTAAGGTGTACGCTTGCCATTATTCCCTGTTCTCCATACTGTGATATATACATGTTCATCGTCATTTTATGATTTTAACTCTGTGATACACTCATTATTACCTTAGATAATCTGTTGGTATTTGCCTTGTTTGTAGTTAATAAACTTTGTTTATAAAACCTTTTGAATTTGCCGCCTGGTTTGAGAGCTCATTCATTCATTCAAAGGTCGAGAAAACTACTTGGAATTCACTATCAGAACTAGACTGATCAAGGTTGTTGTTTCTTTTTCCTGGTTTCCAGATCGGCCAGTGAATTATTTATATTTATCATTAATCGATTTGTGGTGCCTGTATTTCTTAATTATTAATATGTTTAAT
The DNA here is from genome assembly GCA_025084515.1 of Ancistrus triradiatus. Classification (NCBI taxonomy): domain Eukaryota; kingdom Metazoa; phylum Chordata; class Actinopteri; order Siluriformes; family Loricariidae; genus Ancistrus; species Ancistrus triradiatus. Next base: position 27,029 of record JAJAGP010003703.1, on the reverse strand, counting down.
TAACAAAGTTTAATTAAAAAATTAACCATTTAAAGTGTAGTCTTAGTTCGATACATTATTGGTTGCTCCCGTGTTGACGGAGTGAAATCGGCCTTATTGAAGATTGGCTCTTATTCTATGCGGTAATTTCAAAACCACGTGAGCATAGCGTTCTGTATTCAGAGAGTCTTTACACAGTACAGAGGTGCGAACAGGTATGAGCGTCTGCAGGTTTTAATTGTTGGAAAGTTGGTCATAAAGTTGAATAGCTGCTGTTGTGTTGGTTTGTGTAAAGAAAGGAAAACGCCGCCGAGCGTAATTGCAATCTAAGCTTCTTCTTGTGTCTTTGTGTGCGTGTTTTGTATGCGCCGCTGTGCGTTGTATATCAAAGGTACCATGGTTAAGAATTGCGTTACTAATTAAGTCATAACTACTGATGCATGCATAGCGTATCCGAACGCTCATTTTTATTAAAATTAAGGCCTATAAGTGTAAGAACCAATTTTGCGAGTCTCCGAAATTGTGTATATGCGCCCGAAGTGTAAATTTTTATTTCTTTCCGAGTCTTGAGAGAATTAGAATACATTCGGCCTCCCTGTGCTAAAAAGTAGCGTAGCTAACTACTTTGTCGGCGTCACGTGTGATAGGGGAGTCTTTAAAAACGTAACACGCCGTCTGATACGGCTGTGCTTATAAACGCAGCATAAAAGTAAGCTGTTGTGAACACTGCCAATAGGGGGCCCAAAATACCCTAAGAAACTGAATAGCGGGAGCTTAAGTTGCATGAAGCTGATCTCAGCTTGGGTTGGAAAACGTGTTTAAATAAAGGCCACGGCTGTGTACCGTGTCCTGTGATCCAATAAAACTCGCCCTGAGCGAAAATACTCCAGCCCAGCTGGATAGAAAGTGGGTGAACCCATTCAAAGAATCAAACGTCCTTCAAAGGAGGGTGCTTAATGACGTCACGATTGATGTGCATCTCGTGACACCCCTGTTGTGCAAACTTTATCCTCTGGTGGCCAGACAAGGAACGCCACCCTTTGAGGAATAATATATTTTATTGACGCCCCTTTTGTTGTGTCGATGTTACCCTCTTGTGGTCAGATACTGGACACCGCCCTGTGAAGGATAATATAGGCTATTGACCCCTAGTGGCCAAATCTTGAGTGAACAACTTAGGAATAATTACCTAGGGTTGCTGAAACACTGCAGCCCTAAGAAACTTATGCGTCTATACTGTGAACTTACTGAAGCTCATAGAGTAAAATAGTGATAACTTATCACTCAACTAATAGTGACCTATATGCGGTTTCATTACTTTAATAGCGACTATCAGTGGTCTTTTGTTAATCACTATAACTTTTAAGAAACCTTATTAGAACACGGTCACTGATTATCACTATCAATTGAGTCCACAAATTCTTCGATTGAGCCTTTAATTAAAAGCCTTTAGCTGCCCTAAATTTAATACGTTTACTATTTGTTTGTTTATTCGCTCATAAAAATAAAATAAAATTAATAATTAATTTGATTAAGTTTAATTGATCGAAAAAAAAAAAAATTTAATTATTAATTTTTTGTGGCGAATAAACAAATAAAATAAAGCTTGCTCGAATACAGTAAAACACTCTAACCTTGCGTGCAGTGTACCTATTCGTCCTGCAAACCCAATCGTCGTAAATCACGCCCTGAACAACAAAATGGCCGCTGAGCCACGATCAAATCCCCTCTGTGTTGAAAACACTAATGAGGATGTTGAGTCGGCATTACTAGAGATTACTCGATCACTAGTGCCCGATATCTAAAAACCGCCCAAGAAAGGACCAGCTGCGAACTTGAGACTTAAGGAATGCCTGCCTAACCGAATATCTAAGAACCGATTTTAGAAGTAAGGAGGCATCTCAACTAGTTATGAAACTGGTTGCCTTACAGATAACTGAGTTCAAGAATCGCTCTGTGGAACTGGAGCAGGCCACCGCAAAGCGCATGGCCCTTGAACAACGCGATGCAAACCAGTGTAATAAAATTAAAGAGTTAGAAGGCACTGTGTCAAAATACAGTACAGGAAAGAAATTCCTGGATGTCCCAAGTGGACCATTGTATGACCCCGATACATGTCCTGACCAATCAACAGGTGTACAGAACGTTCCCTGTTATGACCAGGAGCGGGATTATACTCCCAGAGTTGCTCCTGGATACTATTCTCCCACTAGAACCAGGAGAGAGTCTCCTGACCGTGCCCAAATAACTCCCCCACGAGGGCAAGGGCCCAACTGACAGGGATCTCGATAAAATTGCCTGCAATGTAATTCGATCCGAGCCCACACCTGGTGGTGCTCATGATGTCCATGCATATGTGAATGACATCGAATTCTACCTGCGAAAATTTCCCCAAGCGACGGTAGACAACAGGATTTATTTAATCCGAGTAACCTCAAACCGAGAAGTTAGTAGTTTCGTCACGCGCCAGCCGGACTATATCCGGGGAAACTACTACCTGTTGTGTCAAGCATTGGAGGAGGAGTTCCCCAATCCTCTCACACAGACAGGACTGGCCGCAGCTCTATCAGTCAAACAGGGTAGGCAGGAGTCCCCACAGGTCTATTATCATCGTTTGCGTCAAGCCTATTTTGGTTTCAGCAATCAACCTGGCATGGAGGAGGATTTAAACTTTAAATCATTGTTTGTCCAAAACCTCCACCCTACTACCAGTTACTATCTAGGCATCTCAGCTTGCCCACGCACGTTAAACAATAGAGAATTGCGCGACTTAGCAATAAAGGGATTTGTTAAATATCAGCAAACTGCCCATAAGCAGGTAGACCCTCCTAGTGTGCTAAGTATTGATACCACCTGTTTACCTTTAAAACAGAAAGGAACCCATCCAGCACAGGACTCCAATCAAGCCCAGGGCCTGAACAAGGGACCAGGAATCTCTCGGTCCCCACAAAACCATAGGCGTCGCAGGTACCCCAAACAACAGTGGTCAGAGCGTAATCAAAACTGTGCGAATTCGGACACCGGTCAACATATCCTAAGGTATCGCCACAATCGGTCTCCTCCCGATCAAAGCAAAGTTGGACATGCCTCATGGTCTAATCGTCCCTGGGGTAACCCAAGATGACCTTTATCTCCTCAGTACACTACTGAGAACAGGGTTAGAACCAACCCGAGCCAAGAAAAAGGCTACAGCAAAAAGAGTAGGGCAGAAAACAAAACTAAAATGGTCAAAATCAGTCAGGAAGACTTAGCAACCCTTAAAAGAATAGTAGATAAGCTGTGTCAAACTGATAGCCAGGAAGCAGATCTGTCCTCTCTCACCTCTGCTCTCCATAAATTACCTGTCCAGCCTTTGTTAAGCCATGTTGAGACAGAGGAGGAGTGCTCCTCCGGGTCTGATGGGAATAAACCTGCAGTACCAGGTCCCATACAGACTCCTGTCATACAGGTGGAAATACCTGATCAGCCACCACAGGGGGGTGAGAAACGAATCCCCCCTAGTGCTGTGTTAGTAGTCCAGTCAGACCCCGAAGGAAACAATTTTCAGGAGGATGGGCCAGCCAAGTCGTCTGACTTTCCGTCAGAGAACTCCTGGCCCCCGGGTAAGCCACGGGAACAACGAGATACCTTCGTGTGTTTTCTGACCATACCTGAAACAACTTCGGCATCAACAAAAAATCGATTCAGGGGGGTCAATGACAGCAATGCCTGAACTAAATAAGAAATCGAATCCTGAACTTGAACCTCAAATTGAGTTAGTACCAAACGAAATTGACACCCTACAAAGTGATCAAAAGCGCGAGAAACACAGGGAGATCCTTATTGAGGATCGCAACTCACTCACTCAAAATTCCTTAGACTTTGGACTAACCACACGTCCCGCTTATGTGCGTCCGTACAAAATTACGTTAGCATCGTATGAGCTAGTGCAGGAAATCATTGACAATCGTTCGGAAAAGGGTTTGAAAAAGGGCATCAACCGACCCTGTAATAGCACCTGCTCCGCTTCAGTCTGGCCAGTGATAAAGCCAAATGACGCGTGGCGATTAATGATTGACTACCTTTACCCTAGTGAGGGGTGCCCCAAACAATCTCCATTGCTAGGGGACCCCCTCCTCATAAAGTTTGGATTACAATCCTACCCATTACCAACATGTGCTTATTACTGGTTGGTTGTCCTTTTGGCTTTGGCAATTAGTATTGGTATATATCATAACCTGCAGAGCTACATACCTGTACATCAGACGCCCCATGAGTTGCCAGACAAGGGTCTGTTCAGACAGATACCAATAATGTTCAAGAAGCCCTAAAGAGGGTTTTCAACCGCCTTTCTAGAAGTAAAAGAATAACCTTCTATGTGATGCTATGCCCCACTCACCTAGGTCAAATTTAGGTGCCACCTTCACATTACATTCTATCTCGAATCATCAGGGGGGACCCAGATTAAGACATAAGTGGTATGTGTGAGGTCCGCTGTCATTCAAGGCTCTCATCGCTGAAAGATGGACGAAAGTTGCTGAGCACCAACTCATTCCACGGGGGGAAGTAGCGTGATCGCTGACGGATCGCTTCATCTAACTGTCTTGAAGCATTATAAGTCCGCCAAGTCGTTTACTGAAACTGTCCGAACATCTGGAATTCAATTGAAGACTCGTGGAGAGCGATAGTTGCGGGACCAGAAGTGCTTCGCGCGAGAACCCCCCGCACTCGACGTCCACAGAAGACGGCGACAGAGGTGCGCATGACGTCGATACCAAGGAATTGGACGTCTGTTCACGCAAACAAGACATAGCGAGAGAGGGCGCAAGAGAGGGAGAACGTGTCGGCTGGGCGCGCTCGACGACAGCTCCACTCATTTAAAACTAGCACATTGCGGGGGGGTGAGAGGAGAGGAGTGTGCTACGACGGGTGACTGTGTTCCGAACAGGGGACTCGCCTTAATCCTTCAAGGAGGACAGAAAGAGAGAGGGAGAGAGTCCAGGGCGGCGAAGCGCGCAAGGATCTACACACTAATCAGCACCCCCACCCCAAACAAAAGGTACAAGCACCACGTACACCGGTGCATGACCCCTACACTGTTGAACCCCTCATCACAGCCTTTGTAAGCCTTATCAAAGGAGGCGCCAGCAGACAGCCTGGATTTACATACCAAGAAAACGATAGTCGTCCGGTAAGAGGACAACTATAATAAGTGTATTAATCTCCTGATGGGAAAAGTCTTCTTCATCGAAAGTGTTTATTACGAACAAATGGACATTGGCTTCATAATGAGTCCCCCCCACCACTCTAGTGATGCCCGACAGAGCACCCATAGGTTCAAGCGCATGTGCAGGACAAGGGTGCGGCGGACCCGACCGTGGACAGGACACTGAGCCGCAGAGACAATGGGGGCAGGGGAGGTGTGGGGGAGAGAGAGGACGCGGCATGGAGGGCGAGGGGCCCGAGGAGTTTGAGAGGACTGATAGTTACGACATGCTGTCGGTAGAGGGCCACACTTATTTATTCAGGCCTAGGAACCCCGAGTCACCGTACCCAACGGGCGGGAGGGGAGCAAGCCACGGGGACCTGACGTGGACATTATAGCATTAGACCCCCACGACAAGGTTAACAACCAGGGCCCCATTGATAGAAGATAAGAATGTTTGAGTATTAAGATCTTTCTCTTATTTTCATTCTTAAAGTGCTCCGGTTGATTATTAGAAGTTAACCGTTTTGCCGATGTGTATTGATCGCTCGGGTTTTTTAATACTTGTGCATACTCATAAAAGACGAATGTGAAGTTATTACAATATAACGCTTCCTACCTCTTGTATTAATCCTAGATGTTTAGTAAAAAGTATAGTAATGGCCTGCGCTGTAGTTAGAATGCGTTAACGAGTTCTAAGTTATCAATTCAGGTGCTTGTGTCATTCTGAACCTTACAAACGAAGGTCTGAATATAAACTTGTAATTTGAGGATTTTTAGTTATTGTGGACACTTTTCAATCTCTTTTAGATACGTGGAATATTCATTTAATCCAAGTTAGACGTCGGTGGCTTATGGTGAAATAAGGCACCGCGATAGGAAGAGCTTTTACTGAGGAGTCAGCTTCTCATTGGCTAAGTAAGGGCAACTCCTTATGTGCCCGCCCCATGAGCGGGAGCATTCAAAAGCAACCGAGGACGGACCGAGAAGTTACTTAAAACTTCAAATTGTGGTGTAGTCTTGCGTTTTATGTGTTTTTGGTTTTTCTTTGGTAACGTTTTTGATTATTCATTCACTAAGTTTTGGTTTACTTTAAAAGTTTCCAGTGTTACAGCAGTCTTAAGTAGTTCGGTATGCGAATAGAAAGACCCAACCAGAATCATACGCTCGACATTTTTGTACCATCCAAGGTTTTTTCAAGTTTTGTTGAAGCTGTGTAGTAAGAAACGCGCCCACTCCCACTTTTATCTGTGGCCAAGATAAATCCGAGTTGTACGCATACAGACCCGAGTAACGCGTGAACCTCAGCCTAAATCGGGAAGGACGCCATTTTAAGTCACCAATCAACGTGGTAAAACCGTCGGAATGAACCCAAAGAGCAAGGCCGGAAGAAGCCGGGTCAAGAGTTAGGGGTTGCAGACGGACGGCTAAAGCTCCCCAATATCGTGCCTTGGACGGCTGGGCCAGGGTGGAATGCCGCGAAACCACTCGAGATGACCTTCAAGGAGAGTTACCATTTATGGCTTACTCTGGGTTCCCTGATGCTCGGGTCTAAATTTGTTAAATCTTTAAACCACGCTTTAACATAGACTTATTCACGCCTAAGTAATTTTAACATACTATCCCCAATCAACTTAATGAAGGTTACCAGAGCATTGCAAAACGTTAGTAATTTATTACGAGACAATAAGTTACATAGGAGTCACTGGTTTCCGATTGTACTACTGTAAGATGTACGCTGCATATCCTGTTCTCCATACTGTGATAATACATGTTCATCGTATTTTATGATTTAAACTCTGTGATACACTCGTTATACCTTAGATATCTGTTGGTATTGCCTGTTTTGTAGTTAATAAATTTGTTTTATAAAAACCCTTTTTGAAGTTCCCGCTGGTTTTTGAGAGCTCATTATTCATTCATTTAAAAGGTCGAAGAAAAAACTACTCGGAATTCACTATCAGAAAAACTAGACTGATCAAGGTGTTGTTTTCTTTTTCCTGGTTCCAGATTCGGCCAGTTACTTATTTATATTATATTAATCGATTTGGTGGTGCCTCGTATTTCGGAATTAATTAAGATGTTCTTAATTTAACAAAGTTTAATTAAAAAATTATCCAATTAAAAGGGTAGTCTTAGTCGCGCTACATGGTTATATCAGTTTAATGATGGTTCTTGATGAAGGTTGTTCGGTTTTTTTTAGGCTTGCGTCTTGCGCTTTTCTTCTTCTTTTTCTTTCGGCTTCTCCCTTGATGCAGGGGGGGTTTCGCCACAGCAAGTTAAACGTTTCCAACTCACCCTGTCCTCCACGTACTCTACTCTCACCCCAACTCCCTGCATATCTTCATTTACCACAACCAAATAACTCCTCTTTGGTCTTCCTCTCCGTCTCTTGCCTGGCAGCTTCATCTCCACTATCCTCCGACCAATATATCTACTATCCCTCATCTGCACATGTCCAAACCATCTCAGTCTTCCCTCTCGAATTTTGTCTCCCAATTTTCCAACCTGTGCTGTCCCTCTGATGATCTCATTCCTAATCCTGTCCACCCTAGACACTCCTAAAGAGAACCTCAACATCTTAAGTTCAGCCACGTCCAGCTCTGCTTCCTGTCTCTTTGTCAGTGCCACTGTCTCTAACCCATACAACAAGGCTGGTCTCACTACACTCTTATAAATCGTTCCTTTCACTTTTGCTGCGACCCTTTTGTCACATAATACTCCTGACACTCTTCTCCACCCACTCCATCCTGCCTGTACTCTCTTCTTTACCTCCATTTCACGCTCCCCATTTCCTTTGACAGTTGATCCCAAGTACCTGAACTCCTGGACCTTTGTAACCACTGATCCCTGTAGCCTGACTGTTTCACCTGCCTCCCTTTCTTTTACACACATGTATTCTGTCTTACTACAGTTGACTTTCATTCCTCTCCTTTCCAGATTATACCTCCACCTCTCCAAGTTCTCTTCTACCTGTTCCCTGTTCTCACTACAGATCACAATGTCGTCTGCAAACATCATAGTCCACGGTGATTCCTGTCTGACCCATCTGTTAGTCTGTCCATCTCAGGCAAATAAGAAGGGGACTCAGGGCCGAGCCTTGATGCAGTCCCACCTCTACCTTGAAGCTTACCCTTGGTCCTCCACAGCACATCTCACTGCTGTCACGCTGTTATCAACCAGTCCTGCAACTAATCTAAGTACTTTTCCAGCCACTCGAGACTTACTCATACACCACCCACAGTTCCTCCCTTGGCACCCTGTCATAAGCTTTCTCAAATCCACAAAGACGCAGTGTAGCTCTTTCTGACCATATCTATACTTCTAATCAGCAGTCTCAAAGCAAAAATCGAATCATAGTTGTTCACCACAAGTCCCTCCTGTTATGAGCATACTTTCCCCCCCCAAACTCTTCCCAAATCTTATTGTGTGGACTCATCAACTTTAGCCCTGTAAGAAGCCACAACTTGTACATCACCCTTCTGCTTAAAAACGTACAAGTAAAACTTTCTTCCATTCCCCAGGCATCCCTCCATTCACCAGAATTCATTGAATAATCTAGTTCAGAAAACACCACTCCCAGCTGTCCTAGACTTTCCATACCGCAACCGGTATGTAATAAGGTCCAACTGCCTTTCCGTCTTCATCCTTTCAACGCTTCCTAACTCGTCCTTGCTATCTGTGCTAATCCTGTTACACAATTCTACGCCATCACCTTCTTTCCCTTTCATTTCTAATTAATCAACTCCTCAAAAATACTCCTTCCATCTTTTCCTCACCTTCTCCTTCACCTGACAGACATTTTCATTTCTACCTTGAATCAGCCTGACCTGCTGCACATCCCTTTCCAGCTCTATCTCTCTGTCCGCCAGCAGATACAACTCCGTCTCTCCTCCCCTACGTCAAACTGTCATATAATCATCGTAGGCCTTCTGCTTGGCCTTTGCTACCTCCCTCTTTGGCAGTTGCCGCATCTCTTTGACTCCTGCTTTTTCTTTAGTTACTGTCCCTGTCCCTTCTCTTTTGTGTCCTCTTTCTCTGAAAACCTCCTGACTCCTTGTTCACCACAGGTTTCATTTTCATCATTTGCCTGGTCCAGAAGTCCAACCCAGTACCTTTCTGCCTGTCTGTCTAATTACTGTTGCTGATACTACCAAAATCATCTGGAGCTCTTTCCAATCACCAAAGATCTCAGCTCATCTCTGAACTCCTTACAACATTCTTCCATTCTCAACTTCCACCATTTGGTTCTTGCGCTGCCTTGGCTCCTTTCCTAACACCAGAGCCATCCTGCACACCACCATCCATGCTGCCTAGCTACCACTTCATCCCCTGCCACTACCTTACAATTCCACCAATCTCTTTTAAGCAACCTCTTCTACATAGGATGTAGTCTACCTGTGTGCCTCCTCCCTCCACTCTGATAAGTCACCCTTGCTCCTCCTTCTTTTGGAAATATTTGTTAACAAAGCCATTTCACCCTCTTGCAAAATCCACCACAATCATCCTTATAGGTTACTATCCTTAACAGCAAACCTGCCCATCACTTCTCATCTCCTTTATTACCTTCACCAAACATGGACCTTGGAAATCGCAACCAATCACCAGTCTCTCCTCCCTGGAATGCTCTCAACCACTCATCTAACTCCCCCCAGAATCTCTCTTCTCTATAATTCACAGCCACTTGTGGTGCTAGCCACTAATAACATTCACCATTACACCTCAATTTCAGCTTCAGACCATATTTCCTTTCTGATACCTTTTCACCTCAACGCATTCTTTACATAGTCCTTCTTCAGGACCACACCAACTCCATTTCTCTTCCTATCCACACCATGGTAGAACAGTTTAAACCCTGCACCAATGCATTGAGCCTTGCTACCCTTCCACTTTGTCTCCTGCACACACAAAACATCGACCTTTCTCCTCTGCATCATATCAGCCAGCTCTCTACCTTTCCCTGTCATCATCCCTACATTTAGGGTTGCTACCCTCAGTTCTATATTCTGGCCCCTCCTGATTTCTGTCTGTCTCCTCACACGCTTCCCTCCTCTTCGTCTTGGGCAAACAGCAGTCCAATTTCCGCTGGTACCCTGTTTGCTACCAGTACCAGTGGCGGTCGTTGTTAACCCGGGCCGCGACCGATCCGGTATGGTGAAATTATTATGAACTCGCATAGTTTATTTGGCAAATGTTTTACACCGGATGCCCTTCCTGACGCAACCCTCACCATTTATCCGGGCTTGGGACCGGCACTAGAAATACCCTGTCTGAGCAAACTAGCGGCTGGTTTCGTCTTTGCTCTTTATGTACTGAAATTCCTCCAGATTTGATGCAGTGTTTAATGATATTGTACACTGTAGAGGAAGACATATATGTAAATGTCTTTCAATCTTTCTTTGAGGAACATTGCTTTTAATCATTTAATCACTTGGTTGAACGCACCTCATTACTAGCCCTAAATTGCCCTGCCCCAATTATTTTGGAATGTGTTGCAGGCCTGAAATGCAGGAGTGGAATTGATATATATTAACAAAAGTTGACCAGATAAAACATGAAATAGCTTGGGTTAATATTGTCTGTGTTTTATTATTATTTTTTCTTTCATGTATAGTATTTTTTTTTCAATTTCCATACTGTCCCAACTTTTTAATTCATATTGTCCCAACTTTCTGATTATTTCTGATATATGGTTGTAGAATGCACCATGGCCATAAATGTGCTTTCAAAAAGGTTCCAGGATAATGCTCCAGAAGTAACGTTCAGAACATTTTGAAGTGGAAAATGCATGCATGCCATCACCAACAACTTGCCAACAATGGGCTATCCCTGCAAAGAGAATGACAGAGCCAGGATAATTCTTTATGACTGATATTGGTTGGCTTATGTGTGTTACTACCATCTTACAAATTCTCACATGGCTGACTTATGTGGCAGAGTGGTAAGTCAGAAGCCACTTCTGTGTAATTGCCACACTTAGTCTCATTTCTGCTTTTGATATGGTGTAACACTGGTAATTATGGTCAGATAAAACCAAGAATTAACTTTTGGACAGAGATCCCAGCACTATGTTTGCACAAATTACACCATACCTACTGTAAAGCAAGGTGGTGGTAACATATTGGATGTTTTTCTTCACTGTGAGTTGGGCAATTAAACAGAGCTGAGAGGCAAATAGATGCTCTCAAGTTCTTGAAGCAAACCTGCGGCCCTCTTCTCGTCAGCTGAAGATGGGCAGTTTGTTCAACTTCAAGGATGACAATGTCCCTAAACTCATCTTCAAAAAACATCACAGTGGCTTAAGGATAGGAAGGTGAATGTCCTTGAATGGCCAAGTCAGAGCCCTCTCCTATATCTGGCAAAAAAATCTATGAATGAACTAGAAGAGAGCAGTGCATTGCCTCTAACCATAAAACCTGAATGAACTTGAACAATTCTGCAAAAAAGAATGGGCAAAAATACCAATCTCTATGCAAAGCTGGTAGAGACAGTCCAAACAGTCTGATTGTTGTAATTCAAGTAAACAGTCACTCTACAAACTGTGGAATCAGGAAAGTGATCACTTCTCCAATACTTTTCTAATGTATTTTAGCGACCGATGGTGTGATAAACACACTGGTAAACACCTTATTGATAAAGGTAAGATTGTAAGCTATTCTATATTGATACTGACAGTTCCTGCAGATTACTCGTCTGCACTTTCATGCATAGAATCGTCTGTTCTACCACATCTCAAAGGTGTTCTATTGGATTCAGATCCAGAAGGCCAATGAAGAACATTATTTCACTGTCATGTTCACAAAACACAGTTTGAGATTTTTTTGAGACTTTGAGTTTTATACTTTTGCTTGTCACATGATGCAATATTACTGTATGATAGATATAACCATTAGAAGAAGGGTAACTTTGTTTTCATGAAGGGAAGCACATGGTCAGCAACAATACTCTTATAGGAAATGACATTCATGTGGTGAAAGATTGGTATTAATGGACCCAGAGTGTTCCAAGAAAACATTCACCACACAGTTACACTCCTCCATCAGCCTGGACTGTTGACACAAGGCAGGTCGAGTCAATGGATATATGCCTGCGATGTAACTACATGCCAAGTTTTGAGGCGAGTTGAGTTTTTACCAAAAAGTTCTATTTTAGTTTCTTCTGACCACATGATATTCTCACAATCTTCTTCTGGATCATCCATATGCTCTCTGGAAAACTTCAGACGGGCCTGGACATGTACTGGCTTAAGCAGAGGGACATGCCTGGCACTGCAGGATCCGAGTCCTTCTCGGCATAGTGTGTTACTGATGGTAGCCTTTTTACTTTGGTCCCAACTCTCTGCAGGTCATTCATCAGTTCCCTTCGTGTAGTTCTGGGATTTTTGCTCACCGTTCTCATGATCAGTTTTACCCCACGGGATGAGATCATGCGTGGAGCCCCAGATTGAGGGAGATTATCAATGGTCTTGTATGTTTTACAATTGCTCCCACAGATTTATTCACACCAACCTGCTTGCCTATTGTAGATTCACTCTTCCCAGCCTGGTGCAGGTCTACAATTTTCTTCCTGTTGTCCTTCGACAGCTCTTTGGTCTTGGCCATGGTTGAGTTTGGCATCTGACTGTTTGAGGCTGTGGACAGGTTTCTTTTATACAGATAATGAGGTCAAACAGGTGCCATTAATACAGGTAACAAGTGGAGGACAGAAGAGCTTCTTAAAGAAGAAGTTACAGGTCTGTGAGAGCCAGAAATGTTGCTTGTTTGTGGGTTACCAAATACTTATTTTCTAACATGATTTACAATTAAATTCTTTAAAAATCCTACAATGTGATTTCCTGGATTTTTTTTCTCATCTTGTCTCTCATAAGTGTACCTATGATGAAAATTACAGACACCTCTCATCTTTCTAAGTTGGAGAACTTGCACAATCAGTGACTGACTAAATAATTTTTTTCCCCACTGTATACTGTATCATAGTGCAGCCAATACTAAACTCATTTAAAACAAACACAACCACGGCTTTTCCTCATTACATTTCCCAGCGCTCATCACTCTCGCCATGTGACTCCCTACTTCACATACTGCTGACTTTCCTATTCTGAGTGCGGGAGAGTATTGTATATATTGTGTATACTACGTATCGCTTCCCCGTGAAAATTTGAAAATCAAAATTCTGAGTACGGTTTCTGCTGAATGTGTATTTATGTTTATTATTGGATTTCCATAGTAAAGTAGGAATATTGTAAGTAGGGCCATCGTTAAACGGGGAGTACCTGTACTACTCTGTGTTTTCTGTTCTACCACATTTAGTAGGATATTGATTTTTTTTTTCAAGATTTGCCCCTTTTCTCATTTTTTTCCCAGAAAAAAACTGTGATGTATAAAACTGAAAAACAAAAGCAGCATGAATAAATGAACTGTGTTTGATAGTTCAGGGAAAAAATACTATATTACATAAACTACACACATGCATACATTTAATATGCAAGTTATTGTACTTTTCAGTGTCAAGATCACTGCAATTTGCCTTTTCCTATTGACATACATTTCTAATAGTTGATCTGAATGAGGAACAACACCAGAGCCAGAGAAAACTGCTTGAATTTCTCACAGTATCAATATGGCCGGTCTGCAGATAGAGGCTGACTCTCTCAGGTCTGATAGCCATGTTAATTCGCTCTCCTCTGCATGTTCTCCTTAAATATTTAACACAGGTTATTAGACAGAGTGAGCATGCAACCCCCGGAGCTTCTCTGCACAGTGCATGAATAACTAATGCTTAGCTGATTACGTTAATCATCAATCGCTGTGGCCCACCGCTGATGACCAGAGGTGTTGCTGTGGTAGTGAAGGAGCACTGTAATAACCTCAGAATCTGCAAACAGATGCCCAAACCAAGAAACCAAGAAACACTCCCAATCTTGTATTACTGTCTTTGTAAGATATTTAAACGGACTTGCTCACACATATTTATTTCTCCATGACGCTATAGGGCATGTACCTGTTTCGTAGGTGATTCCTCCTTATGATGTATCTATAGAAATATTTAGCTCCACTAATGCTCTTTAATTATTTTTGCTTATTGAATCCATGGATAGAGAGAATTAAACATCTTATGAATATGTATGTACTATTTGTTCTTTGGTTTGAAGGCTTCATGAGGTAAAACCTAATTTGTTTCATTAGTAACACTCACTTTCAGCTCTCTGACTTTACCTCAACATTGTTTTATTAGGCCAGGGATGCCTTATGTGAATCAAATACAATAATTCCCAAACTATTCAAATCAGTTAGATGGCTTTCCAAGTGTATGCTTTCATCTCGGGGGATGTCAGAAACACAGGGATTTACTCACTCCTGTAAAATCTGTGACCCACTGCAAGATGAGTTGTTTTCTCACTGGAGCAGAATACAACTTCACTAGGCTGAACATGGACGTTGGACTGAACATATGTCTTTAATTAAACATGGAAACAAAAAGTCAAAGGCACTTTGACCCTTTGAGCCTTATGCCAGTTTTCTGTATTTCTTGTATATTTTTGGACAGTTACAGTTACAATTACATCTACATGAGATAATCATGTGCCAATTTTTGTAAGAAATTCCTAATAGAATTTTTGCGTGCATATATTTAGACAGCTGTCAGTTCATCCGTGTTTCCAGATTTTTTTTTTTTTTAGAATAGTGTGTCTACAAACTGAAAATTACGAATTTTGATTCTGGGTCATTGTATGGCTTAGTATTTTAAGAAATGCATGATTAATAATAATAATAATAATAATAATAATAATAATAATAATAATTTCATATTATTAAAAACTAGGCCATACAATGACCCACAATCAAACTTCCTAATTTTGATAAAGTTCAGGATACTGAGGAAAGGGGGTGAGAAAGGGAATACTGAGATTGATATGAAATTGAGAATATGTTCATGATAGGTTTTCTGGCGGTGATGGCCTTCACACACTCATATAGTGTTATATACAGATGCATTACCAGAATTATGTGGTTAATAGTGATAGAGGTCATACTAACTAACACACACACACACACACACACACACACACACACACACACAGTAATCATTAGCCTGATAAACTGAGAGAAGGGCAGAAAGAAAATACATTATAGTACATAGCTGTGATGAAACAGATTTCATCTGATTAATTTCTCTGACCTTTAGATCAGCAGAGTGATGTGAATGTAGAGAATGGTGTATTGACTATGGTACAGTGGGCCAAAAAATATTTAAGTCAGCCACTAGTTGTGCAAGTTCTCCTGCTTAGAAAAATGACAAAATGAGAAAATAAATCTAGAAAATCACACTGTAGGATTTTGAAAGAATTTAATTGTAAACCATGTTGGAAAATAAGAGGAGAGCCTTTCTCCCTGCTGTGACTTTTTTAATTCTAGGAGCGAAAACAAGTCCTGCGAACAAAGTAGATGAGCTGGATTGTAAGACTGTAAGAGTTCATTCAGATAATGTAGGGCCAGGCAATGTATAACTTTATATGTTACAAAAAATATTTTGTAGACAATGCAGAATTTAACTGGTGATCAGTGTAGTAATGATAGAACAGGACTGATATGATCAAACTTTCTAGTTCAAGTTAGCACTCAAACTGCTGCATTCTGAACTAATTGAAGTTTGTTTATAGATTTACTACAGCATCCAGTAAGTAAAGCATTACAGTAACCCAACCTTGAGGTTATAAATACATGAACCAGTTTCTCTGCATCATTTAAAGAGAGGCTATTACTAAGTTTAGCAATATTAGGTAATTGAACGAAAGCAATTCGAGTGATGTTGCTAATGTGAGCATCAAAAGAGAGATCTGAGTCAAATATGACACCTAAGATTTTCAGCGATGGACTGGGCAATACTGGACAGCCATCTAGATTTAGAATAGATGGAGCCAACCTGTCTCTTACAGCCTTGGGTAAGACTAATAAAACCTCAGTTTTATCTGTAGCGTAATAGCTGGATCACAGTATATATGTATTCTCCTCCAATTCCCTTCAGTGGCATCAGTGGCAGGTAAGCAAGGAGCTCCAGCATCTGTAGATTTTTGCTTTTTATGTCTTTTTTTTTGTTTGTTTTTATTAAGTTGGAAATATCTGATAAAGCCAGCCCATTGCCTCCAGAGATAACAGCAGTGTTGTCCCCCTTTTTTTTTTTAGGGACAACACTGCTGTTATCTCTGGAGGCAATGGGCTGGCTATATCAGAAGCCAGCCCATTGCCTCCAGAGATAACAGCAGTGTTGTCCCCCTTTTTTTTTTTTTTAGGGACAACACTGCTGTTATCTCTGGAGGCAATGGGCTGGCTACATCAGATATTTCCAACTTAATAAAAACAAACAAACAAACAAAAAAAAAGACATAAAAAGCAAAAATCTACAGATGCTGGAGCTCCTTGCTTACCTGCCACTGATGCCACTGAAGGGAATTGGAGGAGAAGACGAAGAGACCTGTGGTGAGTGGGATCATGGCATTGGGTGCCCTGCCCTGGCACAGCACTCACTGTGTAGTGCACTGGTGTAATGAGGCCCTGTATGACGCCCTGTGTGGATATTGATATGACAGAACAAAAGGCCAAGGTGCAGTAAGGACAGCAATCCACATGTTTCACACCATTTGTTTTTCACACCATATCCATCATATTAATGGGTCACCTTTCTGTGACAGCTCATGATTACCTGCTTACCCATGGAGAGAGAGAGAGAGAGAGAGAGAGAGAGAGAGAGAGAGAGAGAGAGAGGGGGGGGGGGGGGAAAAAATAGTTGAATAATCAGGATTGCAAGAGAGAGGGAGAAAGGGACACACCTCAGAGGAAAAATAGAATAGAGTCAGGGAATAACAGCAATATACTTATATGTGAATGGTGTAGAAGGTAAATTCATTCAGTCATTTTTTTCACTGAGATTGGCTTGGGCCCTGTTACCTTTTCCTACAGGGAAAATTTATGATAGGTTCAGTGTGCTACAGTGTGTACTGATGGATGGAGAACATCAAAGTTTATTTATTCCAGAAGTGGAAAATGGCTAAACCAATTCCACAAAGTCTCCATGTAGCCTTTAAAAATATATTTTTGAGGACTATGTGGTTCAAACTGGTCAATGAGTGTAGTCATAATCACTTACAGAGGAGGGCTAAAGGGACAGCTAATGACTTTAAGCTTCCAGAAATTTATTGAAATTTGTTGAAGTGGGTCCTAAATTCCTATATGGTTCTTTAGTAAACAGCTATATATCATATAATGTTATGTCATATCTCCCTTGTCTCTTGCAGATTATTAAAGGATCACAGAATTGTGTTCATTTACTATAAAACAAAAAAGATGTTGGCTCACTGGATGATTTGAATGGTGTCATGCTTTGCATTCATGTTTGAGTTGTACTTTATTGGTGCTTGTTGATCTGTGGCAATTTGACATTATATTAGCAAGGATAGGCTATTACTGCACATTCCAACAACGTCCCCCTCAAAATAAATTCTATTTATGGAGTATATCAGAAGGAGTTTTAACATTGTATATCTACCTAATTAAATATCCCACTAATTTATTTCTTTATGTTTTAGTCATCGTTTCTATTAATTTTCGTATATTGCATAATGTAAGCGGACAGTTTGCTTTGGGTATATGTGACAATGCTTTATATAGAACTGTGGAGCTTGAAACAGTATGGACTTTATTATAAAAGAAGGACAGCAGTTCACTGAAGTCTCTATCTCAGTGTGCAAGAACCTAGGGATGCATATGCACACGTCACAACTTTAAAAACAAGCGTACAGTCAAGTTAAACAATGAATGATTGTTTTAAAGACCTAAGTGAAATGTTAAAAAGGCAAGTCAGACAGATAGTAGCAATGAAGTTAACTTATTTTTCTGTTAAGTCTGAATTGTGCTGGACTGATGCAAATCTAAGAACACAAATCTAGAATTGTTATAAAATCATAAATGTAATCAAGGTGCAGCCTGTGTAGACAGTTACACAGAAGCAAAAAGATGGACTGTTTTAATTTGTGCGAATTAAATGGAGTTTGGATTGGAATCAACTTTCTCAATATTCATGGACACTTTATTTTCAGGCTGCAGTGGGGCCATTAAGAAAGTGACTGATCTTTAAAACTTAGCATACCATTATTTTGGACTATCAGTAAGGCTCTTATGCATACTACCCCTGGCAAAAATTATGGAATTGCCACACTTGGAGGATTTTCACCCAGGTTTTATGTTTTTTGTAATAAATGTACCAAATCACATATATGACACAAAACAACTTCTGTTTAATAGCTGAACATTCTAGTATTGTGACGCATACCTCAAACTGTCACACCTGCACCACGCCCACCTTCTTCCACTTTCTACCACCTTCCACCGCGTTCTCTCACCTTCTCTCACCTCCTACCTGTGATAACGTGCACCTGCCTCTCATCTTCCAGCACTTTCCTCCTCACTATTTAAACCGTCTTTCTGCACACTCACACTGCTCTGTCTCGTGGGCTCTACCGCGTCACAAGCCCTCGCTCTATCACGTCCCCAACGTGACCGCATTCTACCCAACCAATATTCTTACCTTATCTATCCTAGCCAAATCTATCTCTCGTCCGGGTCGCCTATCTCCGTACTTCCTTCGTGTATTGCTCACCTACCTCTACTCTCCGTTTGCGTTCGTGCCGTCATTTCAGCTCGTATTCCTTTCTTGGTATTCCGTATTCGCAATTGTAAGTTCAGTTACGTTTTCTTAATAAACACCGTCCAAGTTCAGATTCACTCCTACGTGTGTCTCCTAAACTCTACAGCCGGCATGACACACACAAATTAAATTAAATTATTTAAATTTTATGGAAACTCATTGTTGAAGAAAAATATGGAATCACTTTGTAATTTGCATTTCTAAAGCAAATATCATCATTAATCTAAAAATGTAAATTAGTCTGCATTTAAAAGGGAGCACTTACAAACAGGCTGCTGCACTTTAGTAACTGAATGAAAACATGGCCCCAACAAGAAAGCTTGAAACAGTGAGGATTCAAAATGATAAAACTCCCTGAGGAATAAAATACAACATGAAGTGTGACAAAGGTTGTTTGATTGTTCACAGCCAGCTGTGAAATGTACAAGTAGAACAAAATGGGAAGGTTCTAAAAGGAAACATATGGGTAGACCCAGTAAGACAATGTGTTGAGACAGAAAATTTAAAGCAATATGCTATGAAATGAAAACAGAAAATGCTATGAAAATAGGAAAAGTTCAACAAAACCAATGAAACCCATAGGAGTGGAAACAGGACTCAATGTTTGTGACAAAGCTATTATAAATTGGCTGAATGAAATGGGAATTACAAAATTAAAAGCCAAAGAAAACCAGCACTAACACTTACACAGAAAAAAACAAGGTTACAGTGAACTAAAAGCAGCAATCATGGAATGTGAATGATTGAATGAAAGTGATATTTAGTGATGAATCACGCATTTATATTAGCCAAGGAAATGATTCTGGAACTTTGGCCTGGAGCTGTTTTAATGAAACATGTCTAATTGAAGCAAGTCAAATTTTCACACTCATTATGACATAGGAATTTTTATAATTAGCTAATTACAAAGCTCCATCCTTCCAGGTAGATCTCTCAACCACTTTTCAAGAAAGTTAAATCCAGTTTGATGTAGAATATTGTTTCATTAGTGTCATTAGTGAAGTCCAAGACTCAATAAATCATAAAAGCCAGAGTAGGAGAAACAAAGAGCTAGCTGTGATTTTTTTGGGTTGATGTTTCCATAGCTTTTCCCTCAACATTCACAGATTCCATAATTCTTCCTCCACTTGATCTGAAAGAAAAAATATGCCAATAATAGTTAAATACTGGTCCTTCTCAAAAAATTTGCATATTGTGATAAAGTTAATTCTTTTCCGTAATGTAATGATAAAAATTAAACTTTCATATATTTTAGATTCATTGCACACCAACTGAAATATTTCAAGTCTTGTATTGTTTTTAATACTGATGATTTTGGCATACAGCTCATGAAAACCTCACAAAATTAGCATATCATGAAAAGGTTCTCTAAACGAGCTATTGACCTAATCATCTGAATCAACGAATTAACTCTAAACACCTGCAAAAAGATTCCTGAGGCTTTTGAAAACTCCCAGCCTGGTTCATTACTCAAAACCGCAATCATGGGTAAGACTGCCGACCTGACTGCTGTCCAGAAGGCCATCATTGACACCCTCAAGCAAGAGGGTAAGACACAGAAAGAAATTTGTGCAATGAATCTAAAATATATGAAAGTTTAATTTTTATCATTACATTACGGAAAAGAATTAACTTTATCACAATATGCTAATTTTTTTTAGAAGGACCAGTATACCTCACAAAGCCAGAATGTTCAAATATTTATCAAACGTTTCTTGATGTCATACTTGTGAGTTAGTTTGATGAGTTTTGATTTTATTTTAGGACAAAAATCTGTATGAACATCCACTCATTTAGCTTAGTACATAACACGTTTTGCTTTGGTTAAATACAAAATAACTGAAATGAAAGATTGACGAGAAAAGCAGAGAACTCCACTGAACTCCAAGTTGTTTCTGTGGTAATGTATATAATGAGGCAGTAAAAACTCAGTAAAGAACAAATATACGATTAACTCTTATAACATGCAAGTTTGAAAATGTATGAAAACATTTTTTCACAGTTTTTCTGTTTGAGAAATTTTGTGTAAATGAATCCTGTTATTTTCATATCCCATTGTCTGTCTGTTGGTCTGCATTCGAGGGTTCCTATTACAATTACCTGTGGGATCTCCGGATCCCCCATAAAAGATTGAGCTTGCAAACATGGAACCCCCAGATCCTCAGACAGCCAACACGTTGCTGCACGCAGGTTAGAAAGGACCCTTTTTGAGTCTTGGTCCTCCTAAGGCTTGGTCCTCCTCGGGGAGTTTTTCCTTGCCACTGTCGCCCTAGGCTTGCTCAATTTGGGATTGGACGTAGTTATTAGAAGATAATCTAAACTTGTAAAGTTGCTTTGACACAATGCTCCATTGTGAAAAGCGCTATATAAATAAATCTGACTTGACTTGACCCAATGTCCAGTCCAGGTGATCCCATCTCCCCACTCAAGACCCACTGCTCCAGAGAACTCGCTTCCACTGGCACCTGACCCAGCCCCCTCCAGGGATTCCAAACCCATGGAGCTGGGTCACACCAGGCTCACCACCATAAAATGCTCAAGGCAGAGAGAGCAGGAGCTCTGCTTCTAATGTGAGGACTCTAGTCATGCGGTTCACTCCTGTCTATCTTTCAGAAAAGGACCAGTTCATCAGTAAACCTGGGGGCCCTGACGAGCACCAATGAAAGTCCCCCACAACCATGCATGCCCTCCCTCATGCTATATGTAGTCCGGTACCTCTCAAGAGTCATGTGCCCCATGGAAACCCTCATCGATTCAGGAGTGGAGTACAGCCTCATGGATCAAGACCTCAAATCTCAGCTCGGCACCCAGTTGGAGGCTCTGGGGACACCTAGACAGGCCAACGCTCTGGATGGCAGACTTCTAGCCCAGATTACCCACTGGACCCTTCCAGTTCCTCTGGTCCTGTCAGGGAATCATCGGGAGGTTGCGTCCTTCTCAGGCATCTACTCACCCAAGACCCCTTTAGTAATAGGCCATCTATGGCTGGCTCACCTCTACCCTACCATTGACTGGAACCTAGGAAAACTCTCTGGTTGGAGTGACATCTGCCACCGGAGCTAATGTATTAATCAGACCATCCTCTTCTCCCTTTGGGGCTGGATTCTTTTTTGACCCTGTATCGACTATTGGAGGCTGAATGCCATTAATAAGTGCAAAAAGTACCCGCTTCCGCTCGTATTGTCAGCCTCCTACAAGGTGCCATAGTCTTTTCAAAACTGGACCAGTGCAATGCTCACAATACTCTGACCAACTCCGTCATAGGCCTTTCCCCCTTCGAGGCTTCCCTGGGGTATCAGCCACCCCTCTTCTCTGACCTTGAGTCTGATGTGGCCGTTCCTTCCATTTAACATCAGCTATGCAGATGTCAGAAGATGTGGAAGTCTACCAGGTCCACCCTCCTCAAGGCCCGTGGCGCTCAGCCAACAGCCTTAACACATGAACCAATCGAGTTAATTTACATTGGCATAAATAATAAATACATTACAAATAGGAGTATATATAAAAATGAATTACTCACAAAAAGAGTCAGAATCTTTATAATAACCTTTCTATGGATATTTTTGTTGGTTATAGGTAACTATGATTTTATTTACTTCATGTACACCCACTCCCTATCTTTTTTCACTGTTATTTTTTTTTTAACAATGGCATCCTACACTTCTTTACATTGTAAGAAGTTGGGGGATGATTAGCCCACAAGGCATTCTGATAAACATAGTTTCCACAAGTATGACAGAGTAGCATGTACTATTATTTTCTGCCTTGCACTCTGGTCAGAGATGGCAGTGCCGAGCAGGCTTGAAAAGTATGCTTGACCTCTTCAACACTAGAAGAAGCCAGCAGAGTAGCATGCATGTCTGCTGCTCCTAGTGGTGGCCATGGTGCTATGAGGCCTGTGACAGGGAGCAGGTAAAAGGAGTCCACCTAGCAAGGCTGACTTCTTTTAATATTAAGATATACATAATCTAATGTATAAAAGTGCCCAAACCTCAATCTGCCAACACATCAAAATCAAATCATGGCTAAAGATAAAACTTAACCTTCTGAAGTGAAAATTGGGCTCTTGAAACCACTTCGAGCAACATGCTACAGCTTATTAATAATTGTTTTTGCAAAGGAAGCTCATGCTGTTTGCTCAACTTTAGTAAACCAAACAAAATATGTAATAAGCTGCATGAAACAGAGCTGGGGGATGCAGGATTCCCACATTGCCAAGTACTCAGTTTGATAAACTGATGTTTAGGCATACATGACAGAATATGTAACAAAATACAAAAGGATTTTCATGCACATTGTGAAAAACTGAAAAACTCTCCCAGAAAATGTTCAAAAAGTCTTAAGCAAGAAATTAAGCACAGCTATAAAATAATCAATGATAGATAATGTGAAGCAATCCTCTGAAGGTTGTCAAATACCAGAAGTTCCACGAGCACATCCCAAAGTGCTTACATCATTTGATAAAATGGCAACTTGCCAACAATTACATACATAGTGAATCTCTGCTAACTGAACTCCCGTTATGGGAGTTCCAGCTATTTTACAATTTGAGGCTATGAGTGTCAGCAGCTATAACATATTAATTATTTTAATCCATTAAACTAGATTAATTCCAACTCAGTTAATCTGTTATAATGAATTCATTCGTAATATTATTTTCATATCCACTTAATTCAGTTCAGGGTCATAACGAGCTGAGTTCTAACTGGATGCACAGGGCACAGGGCACACACACACACACACACAATATCACTCGTTTACACTGGGACATTTTAGAAACATTAGCTGACTCAATGAATACCTTTGGAATATGGGAGAAAACCAGAGTACCCAGAGAAAACCCATGGAAACACAAGGTGAACAGGCATACTCATCACAGGCAGATTCCTGGTCAGGGGGTATTTCCGAAAGCAGGTTGAGTGAAAGCTCAGAGTTAGTTGACTCAGAGTGTACCAAAACTCTAGGTTTTCGGTTTCACAAAGCAAATTCAGCATAACTTGGAGTCAGTTACCCCGGCTACATACTCCATGAAGCTAACCTGCTCGCTAGCAGGTTTACTTGAACTAACCCTGAGTTTCTCACATCGAAGCACAAATACTATGGAGAAATCTCCATCGGGAGAGGGTGGTCAAACCCTGCTTTAATGTTTCATTGCTCCCTGATGATTACCTGTGTGAGCGTTACCGTTTTTCAGCACAGTCGATCATTTCTATTAACAATCTTCTCCGCTGTTACATCTCTCATATGACACTCCATGGACATGCTCTGAGTTCGGAGCAAATTTTTTTGTTACGCTCCAGTTTTTTGCCAAGGGGAGTTTTCTATATGAAATCAGTGATGCTGAGCATATTCTAAAGCAACCGTCTGTCGGGCTGTCAGAAATGTGATGCTTGCATTAAAATGGTTAATATATACCTCTGTGGTGTTCCTAAGTCACAGAGTCACAAGCCTGATCAAAGAAGAATCCCACAGAATTTCAGCTATCAGTCTGATCAACACATAATTTATTTAGTATGAAGCTTTGAGACTTGATTCAGTTAATATGATTTAATATTAATATGGTTTTATGGTTTACAAGTGTGATTGGCTGCATAGATGACACTCTTTGCTGAATGAAGGAGATTAAATGAATAGGAAGTTTTCCCACAATATTAATGTGCAGGTATGCCTAAATAATAGTTTTGCATTACAAATTAAATACAATTCACAATTCAACCACTGCAGTCAATTACTGTTCTGCACTGTGAAGATCATATGTGATGCAGCCCATATCATTAGCAACATGGAAGCAAAGTGACCTGGGTCTGTGCATGACTTGCAAATTTTTCATGAGTGTACAGTGAGTGCTAGATTTGCCCATGGTGATATATACAGTACATATATCCATATCCTCTCAATCAATATTTAGTTCTGTTTTCAACTGATAATTTAAACTGTATCCTTGTATTATCTATCATAGGAGAGTTTGGTAATTACAGACAGAAAGTATCCCTGCCAGGCCTATTTGCTGACCCCTTGCCCTGATCCTGAGCCTGGCCTGAAACAATCTTATAACTTTGTTCACTGCAGGACATGAGCCAGATTAGAGATGACCATTGGGGATCTCAGTGGCTGGTGATCAGACAATGTCCAACTCATCAAGTGACCGATCCTGATATAAATCCTGACCACACTGCTGATGCACGAGAGACACAATCTGCTACCATCATTTCTGATTAGCCTTTCACCTGCCCAGTGTCAAATAAAAAAACATATTCCTGAGTTTTTTTGAAGTCTTCTTTATTTCCTGCAAGTACAAATGCAGTACAGAGGTTAATATATTTTATGTTCTTCAAACAAGTAAAATCATGCCCCTGTGGGCACCTAACCAACTTTTAACTGCTGTTCCAGCAGTTGTATGTCCATTATTGTCTTTTAGATCTGCAGGATTATGTGGTCCTTTTCTAAATCAAAATACACCTTTTAAGGGGAGCTACAAGAACATAATGTCTATGTCATGGGCCTATTCTGAACAATACCTTACTGTGGTACATTGTGCTGTGGAGGTGGATGGACCCCCTTCCCCATTGTAATTTTCAGCATCACTCTGCATGATCAACTCTCATTTTCAAGGTGTAAACCTCAGTAATCCTCTCTGTATCTTCCCTCTATGTGGCAGCTGACAAGGCTTCCTCATTACATTCCTGCAATACAAATGAACAACTTTTGAAAGTGCTTACACCTGCATGGAGGTCTGTTATGGCTTCACCAGATTACAACAACAGTAACTGGTAGAAAATGTAGAAGACTAGACAGTTAAATTGCTTTAACTAATTTTACTAATTTAAACAAGACAATGTACCTAACTGGACATTTGTTTATACAAAAGTGTGCATCACAGTTTTCAAATATGTAACTCTGAGTCACCATGAAATATCAAGAAGCTGGAAAGGTAACAGCAGTCAGTTACTTGGGATTGGACGTAGATATTAGGAGATAATCGAAACTTGTAAAGTTGCTTTGAGACAATGTTCCATTGTAAAAGGCACTATATAAATAGATCTGACTTGACTTGACTTAACTACAAAGAATTGTACTGCTATAAGAAAATCTGTGTGCCGTAACTCGGTCAATTTTTGAGCTACAACCACGAAACTCGGCAGGGTCGGACCTGGGCTGACAGGTACCCATCACCTCAAATTTCGGACAGATAACACTCTTTGATCACTTTCTATCACTCTTTAAATGTCACTCCATTCATTGAATATGGCAGAGGCTAGAGTGTGCACTCTAGATTTCAGGGAGAATCGATTAATTCACTTTTTCACTGAACAAACTTCTCTAAAATCCTGATACTTTCACCTAGAAACTCCATTTAAACTGCAAATGGTAGAGATACTTCCCCGTAATGAGACATCAAAGTATCTCGTCATTCAACAAAATATTTTTCGAGTTATGACGATTTGTTCGGGACTAGGTATTGATTTTCCTCCCATTGACCCCCATTATAATTGCCTCAACTCTGATTTGGCATTTTCTAAATTTTCCTGTGTTTTTTAACTTGTCATAACTCTGACAGTTTCTCATAAATTCACACTATTTTATGTCATAGCGATCAGCAAGGGGTACTCTCCTACACAAGCTTTTCAGATAAGCGATCGGTTAATTATTTTTGGAGTTATGACCGTTTGTTTGAGAGGCCTGACACAGACATTTTACATGAAACATATGCCTGTGTGGATTTGAAATGTAACTGTCATTGTCTCTCCCTCTGTCTCTCTCTCACACACACACACACACACACACACACACAGGCCATGCCCACACACAGAGAAGATGTCATTCACACAGAATGGCTTGGATCAGCTCTTCTGATACCTATTCATTGTTTGAATTGTAACACAGAGGGCACAGAGGTACCTGGCAGGACAGTTTTCGCCCTACAGCCATGAAATTTGGCAGGCTTGGTCCCGGGTGCAAACTGAGGTGACATGTGATGCCCATGGGACCCCTGTGGACCCCGACTGGGTACTGGGGCCTCTTGAGGGCCAATGACCGCAATTCAGTCAGTTTTTGACCTATTGCCACAACATTCAGCAGGCTTGGTCCCAGATGCAATCTGAGGTGACATGTGATGCCCATAAGGCCCCAGAGAACCCCGGCTGGGCACTGGGGCCCCTGGCGG
>JAJAGP010003702.1:0-66464 GCA_025084515.1 Ancistrus triradiatus | reverse complement strand
CACCTTTTCGTGCTCGGAATCGAAATGAAAAAACTCAAAATAAGCCCTGCACTGTACCACGGCCAGTAGGAGGCAGGGTCGCCATAGAAACGGCCGAGAGAAAAAGAGCCTGCCGTCTCCATAATTGGCAGATTATTCTGTAACGCCATGAGGCGATAGGAACGAGGAGACGAACGCAGGTTCAAACGAAAAGGGGCTTTATTAGTGCATAAACAACAGAAAATAGGCAGAGCCGAAATACAGGTAGAAAATAAACTAGAACACGGCCGGAAACGGGTGTGAACATAAACTGAAAACAGGTAGGTAACAAAAAGATGACTGAGGCCACAAAACAGGTGGAAACTAACAAAAACAAGGAAGTGCACTAAGGGGAGCGATACCTGGATAGACGCGGCACGACCGACACGGATGAAGGCGGAGGGACACGGTTGCTACGCGTAGGGACGAGGTAGTGACGGATGATGAGCAGGGAGAGTGGAATGGAGCTAGACGTGTAGGGACGCGGTCGGCGTAGGAACACCATCAATAATCCGCGAGGTGAGTCTCTCGCGGTCTTGTCTTTATAGGACGTCTCACAGCTGATCCTAATTACAGCGATCGTGGTGAGACGTCCTGATTGGCGCGCGCTGCCGTGGCGCGTGACATTTATTTATATAGCACATTTTACAGTAGAGCATTGTCTCAAAGCAACTTTACAATTTTAGATTATCTTCTAATATCTATGGCTAATCACAAATTGAGCAAGCCTAGGGCGACAGTGGCAAGGAAAAACTCCCTGAGCATTATGAGGAAGAAACCTTGGGAGGACCAAGACTCAAAAAGGGACTCATCCTCCTTGGGTGGCATAGATGATATATGTAAGATTGAAGCTAATTTATCTAAACAAATAAGTCATATAGGGATAGTTCAATTTAAATAATGTAAAATATGCATATTGGCATTATGTAATCAGATACACAGAGTCACTATAGGATGTTGAGTCTACGCAGGAAAGTCCTTGGCAGCACTTCATCCGCAGCCAACCGGAGACGGGAAAGAGCAGTTGGTTAAGCCTGACTGTCTGCTGCCTGACCTCGACTCTGGATAGTCAGCCCGTAACTAACCCTGCCATAAGACTGTAATGTTGCATTAGATGAGAGCAGCACCCTTCTGAGTAGGATGGACACCATCTCATCCTAAAAGGCCAGGATTACCCTCAAAGGTTGTTGAATTATCTATAAAGCCCACATTGTTTTCAGAGCACCACTTGGACAGCCAGCAGTTCAGCGACCATAACCTGCTGTAGGCTTGGTTACCTCGCCACATTGTGATGGGGCCAGAGCACACTACTGCATTGGACATCGCCTTCATAACTCTAACCAACTCTACAAAACTAGCCTTAGTTACCTTTGACTGGCGAAGGCATATATCATTAGCCCCTACATGAACAACTATCCTAGAGAATTTACGGCTCTCGAGTTCACTAAGACTCGTTACAATGTCCGGCACTCTGGCTCCCGGATACATGTAACTCTAGCTGCTGGTGTCCCTAAAGGGGTAGCTAGTTTCATGTGTCGTACAATAGAGTCACCTCTGACCAGAGCTCTTTCAACAGGCTGCTCAGTGGGTGCATCACTGAGGAGGGTAAACCTGTTGGACACATGAACAGATAAAGAGTGGTGCTCTCGTGGGCTAGCCTTACGACTATGTGGCCGAACCGTCACCCACTTGCCCTGCTGCGAGGGCACTGCCGGGGCGGGGGCACTAACTTCACCTGTGGCCTCCAGATCTGCTAAGCTAGAAGCTGAGCTAGCCTTCTCTAATGTCTGGATGTGCACCTCTAAAACTACAATGTTCTCCGTCAGACTAGCTACGAGCCTACATCTATCACAAGTGAAATTTAAACTATTGATGAAGGAAGAATAGCTGAACATGCCACACTCGGCAAAGGGAACAAGTGCAGCAGAAGCCATGGTAATGCACTTAATTAAATAATAAATTAAAGGTACTTAGCTTCGAATGGTGTTGTGGGGGTGCCAATTGAAGGTATGGTTCAGCCAATGTAAGCTGCAACTGATGGTCCAATGCAATTCTTGATTAAAGCGTCGATGGAAAGTTAATACAAAACATCACAAAAAACTAAGTCTCAAAAAAAAGAAGGTAAGAAGTTATAAAAACACACACTACTGCAAAAGATGAGGCTGAAAAGACATAACTCTGGTAATAAGCTAATGGCTAATTACTGCAAACATGCGCCGGTATACCTGTAAAATTACTAAATAACGATAAATCGGCGACTTGTTTGCGAAAATGCTAACTCCTAGTTCCTTGACATACATTCCTGTGTAGCCTACTGCTCTGTGTG
This sequence comes from Ancistrus triradiatus, assembly GCA_025084515.1. Lineage (NCBI taxonomy): Eukaryota > Metazoa > Chordata > Actinopteri > Siluriformes > Loricariidae > Ancistrus > Ancistrus triradiatus. The sequence continues at coordinate 64,120 of JAJAGP010003702.1, read as the reverse complement.
TTGCAGACTTACTGTTAGTGTCTGGTTCACTTTGTTTATTCCCTTGTGTGTATGTACATTTGTACTCGGTGCTATGAGCACATCTTTCTATTGGTTAAGAAACGGGGAAGTTGAACAATATAGTAAGTGCGCACACATACATTTTCAGCCACGTGGGAAAGATAACTGTCTAGACACACTAGTTAGAGGTGGGTACCAGCATCGGTATGTTTTTAAGGTCGTAGCATAATATAGAAAGGTAAGAGTTCTTGTTTGTTGCGTTCTTTGGGTTCTTTTGGGCTTTGGTATTTAAGTGAGTTGGTTTATTTAATTTAGACTAGGGGAGTGTCTTTTGTTTGGTTTCCTTTGATGCCACCTGTTTTGGTTCACTTTCCCATGTCTGTTATAATTTGTTAATTGAAGGTGTTGTTTCTTTTTCTTACTTTTTTTACGTTTATTTGTATTAATAAATTGTTTTTGCCTTGAAATACTATTCCTGTTGTTTGGTTCTATATTTATTATTCCCTTTTGTCTTGGTTTTTGGTGGGACTGGGTTCCACCTTGTTACGCCCCCTGCTTGTACCCCTAGCATCAGAGCCAGAGACTTAGTGAAGGGGTCCTAACAGTGGGGGCTCGTCCGGGATATATTGATCTCTTTAGGGCTCAGATTCTTCTTCAAGACCCTAGGATTTAATCTCAGGAAAAAGGATTATTGGAGTAAGCTCAATTTTTCACAACTTGTTCAAGTAAGCTCTTGTGGCAATCTTGGGAAATGTTGTCATTTGATTTGCAAGCGTTCATTGACAATCCTACCCTTGAGAAAATTAACTCTTGCAGGAAGGATGATCTGTTACAGGTTGCAGGACACTATGAAATCCCTATCTCTAGATATATGATCAAACGGGAGATCAAGCACTTGGTCTTAGATCATCTGGCTGACCTAGAGGTTCTTCATCTTAATATTCCAGTAGACTCTACGGTTGTGGAGGAGGAAGCTAAAGTGGAAGGTCCACAAACTCCTTCTACATCTGGAGGTGTTAAGACTGTGCCCAGGGTAAGAGCTACCTTACCTAAGTTTGATCCTCTTTCATCTTTTGACTCTGCTAGTTCAAGAGTCGCTGCCCGTCTTAAAGTGAGTTTAGCACGTCTTCAAATGGAGGAAGAGGAAAGGGTTCAAACTCGCCAAGCAGAGAGAGATTAACAACTTGCAATTCGGAAGATAGAACTAGAAGTTGAAAAAGAGATCCGATTTCGGGAGATGGAATTTACAAGGGGAGAGGCTGTTGTAAGTCCTCATACCCAGACTAATACAGCTTTGCTTTCTAGACCAGTCCCTGGAACACCGGCTGCATCAACTTCATCAGTATGCTCTCCACCGCCTTCCACCTTTGATGTGAGTAAGCAGATTGCTTTAGTCACTCAATTTAGAGAAGCAGAAGTAGATACTTACTTTAGGAGTTTTGAACGAATTACAACTACCTTGGATTGGCCAAAAGAAATCTGGACTTTGTTGTTACAGTGTAAGTTTGTGGGAAAGGCTCAGGAGGTATGTTCCTCCTTATCGCTGCAGGATAGCTTACACAATGAAATCGTGAAATCTACCATACTTCGTGCGTATGAGTTAGTTCCTGAAGCCTACCGACAGAGGTTTCGTAGTCATCAGAGACCTCCATCTCAAACTTTTGTGGAGTTTGCACGAGAAAAGTAAAACTTGTTGGATAAGTGGTGTGCTTCTCAAGAGGTTAATGATTTTGACTCTCTCAGAGAGCTAATCTTGTTAGAGTAATTTAAAAGTTCTTTGCCAGAGAAAGTTGTCGTCTACTTGAATGACCGGAATGTTTATTCTCTTTCAGAAGCTGCAAAACTTACAGATGAGTTTGTGCTTACCCATAAGAATGTTTTTCAGCCTTTGAAGCCTAAGTCATCCGGGCAGAGTACACCAAGCAATCCAGCAGCATCTGGTCGGTTTACTCGTCCTGCTGCAGGTTCTAAGGATGAGTGTTTTTACTGTCATAAGGTGGGTCACAGAATTGCTAACTGCCCAGTGTTGAAACAAAAGCAGATAGTCGCTGGTCACAACTCAAAACCAAGAGCTGTATCTTTGGTGAGGTCTTCTGTTTCTGACATTTCAGTGCTTTGTAACAACGTTCAGGTGGTAGACCGTAGTTACAAACCTTTCATTTCTACTGCTCAAGTTTCTATAGGTAGTCAGAGTCAAGCTCAGTGTTCTGTTAACATGTTGAGAGATACTGGGGCAGCCCAGTCTCTTCTGTTGGAGGATGTACTTCCCTTGAATGAACGGAGTTCAAGTGGAACTTATGTGTTCTGTCTTGGGTTTGGTTTGGAGTATGTGAAGTTACCGTTACACAGAATATATTTGGTCTCCTATTTGATTACAGGTCCCGTTAATGTGGCCGTGTGTCAGGCATTGCCTATGGATAGTGTACAGTTAATATTAGGCAATGATCTGGCAGGTGGAAAAGTGCTACCAGTGCTGGAAGTGTTAGATAAACCAAGTGGTCCCCAGGAGTGTTTAGGGTTGGTCTCCCAGGACCCACTGGTACCATTTCCAGCCTGTGTAGTAACTAGGTCTCAGGCACGTAAGTGGGCTGACATGGTGGATCTGTCCGACTCCTTTCTTGCTAAGGAGGGTCCTATGAATTCTGAGACAATATGTTCTCCATTTAGTTCACTTAAGAAGCAAAAGCAGCAACTTCCAGGGGACAAAGAGGCAAAATTCTTGCTTGTTGGTAGAGAGCAACTTATTCAAGCCCAACAGAGTGACCCCAGCCTACAGAAGTGTTTCACATCTGTTTGTAATTTCAGAGACCTGGCTGACAAACAAACAGGTTTTTACCTAGAAACCGGTGTTCTGATGCGCAAGTGGTCTTCCTCCAGTGGTGGATTGGAAACCACTGTTTTTCAGGTAGTGGTACCATATGCGTATCATAGACAAATTTTGCACTTGGCGCATGATCTTCCATGGTCTGGACATCTGGGTGTCACCAAAACTTACCGACGTACACTTAACCATTTCTTCTGGCCTTCTCTTAAAAAGGATGTGAGTGAGTACTGTAAATCATGCCATACGTGTCAGTACATAGGGAAGCCGAACCAAGCTGTTCCCTTTGCACCTTTACATCCTGTTCCTGTAGTAGGGGAACCTTTTGAACATGTACTAGCCGACTGTGTGGGTCCTTTACCAAGGACAAGAAAAGGAAACCAGTACATGTTGACTTTAATGTGTGTTGCTACACGTTTTCCTGAAGCCATACCATTGCGTAAAATTACAGCTCCTGTTGTCATCAAAGCCATGATGAAGTTCTTTACTGTGTTTGGTCTTCCAAAAGTCATTGAAACTGACCAAGGTACTAACTTTGTATCTCGAATATTTTCTCAGGTGTTGTCAACCTTGGGAATTCGACATCAAGTTTCCAGCCAATATCATCCTCAGTCTAAGGGTGCCTTGGAACGTTTTCATCAGTCTTTGAAAACGATGTTAAAAAGGTACTGTTTGGATACCGGAAATGACTGGGATGAAGGGGTTTCTTTTATGTTATTTGCAATGTGTGAATCGATACAGGAATCTTTGGGTTTTAGCCCTGCTGAACTTTTGGTCATTCTGTGAGAGGACCGTTAAAAGCTTTGAAGGGCGAGCTGGTGTCTGACCAGGCAAGTCTTAGAAATGTCTTGGGTTATGTAAGCAAATTTCGAGAGCGTTTGCATAAAGCATGTGAGTTTGCCAAGAAAAACCTACATGCCTCCCAAGCTCGTATGAAAACATTTTATGATAAGAGAGCTGTGCCTCGGAATTTCCAGGCTGGAGATAAAGTTCTGGTGTTGTTACCCATCCATGGCTCAGCGCTCTCTGCTAAGTTTGCTGGTTCTTATGTTGTTGATAAAAAGCTCAGTGACAAAGATTATGTTGTTCGTACACCTGACAGAAGGCGAAAAAGGCGGGTATGCCACATCAACATGCTGAAGGCTTATTATGATCGAGGCTGTTCCACTGAGGAAACGGCACATGACCCTGCTGCTAATGTCTCCCCTGTTTCTGTTATAGAGATGTTACCAGAGTCTGAAGCAGATCCAGATGGATTGGTACTTCAGAAGATACCAGAGCCAAGTGTGAGACTTCTTAATTCAGAAATGCTTTTGAAACTGCCCAGTATGCTCACCCATTTGCTAGAGGAGCAAAAGGATGACTTGCTAACCCTGATACATGATTTTCCCAATTTATTTGGGGATGTCCCTTCGCAGACAACTGTCCTCCAGCATGGTATTAAGGTAATGACAACCATACCGATAAAACAACATGCTTATCGTGTAAATCCCTTAAAAAGGGAAATTATGAAAAAAGAACTCAAGTATTTATTAGAACATGGTTTGGCCAAACAGAGTTCCAGTCCTTGGTGTTCTCGTTTGCTGGTTGAAAAGCCAGATTGTTCCTACCGGTTTTGTACTGATTTCAGAAAAGTAAATGCAGTTACTGTGTCTGATTCTTATCCTTTACCCAGGATTGATGACTGTGTTGACCAAGTTGGCTCTGCAATGTATGTGAGCAAACTTTATTTGCTTAAGGGTTACTGGCAAGTTCCTCTTACCCCTCGTGCATCTGAAATCTCTGCTTTTGTAACACAGGATTGTTTTTTGTAGTATATGGTGATGCCCTTTGGGTTGAAAAATGCTCCCGCCACTTTTCAGAGGATTATTAATCTAGTTCTACCTGGGGTGCCTAATTGTAATGCTTACCTAGATGATGTGGTTGTGTTCTCTTTAGATTGGACTAGTCATGTTAATTTGTTGAGGACTGTGTTTCAGAGGTTATCCCAAGAATCTTTGACCTTAAATTTGTCCAAGTGCGATTTCGCCAAGGCCACTATCACCTACCTGGGTAAGCAGGTTGGTGGTGGACAAGTACGTCCTGTGAAGGAGAAGGTCATTGCTATTCAAAGTTTTCTCGTTCCCACTACTCGTCGTGAATTGCAGCGATTCCTTGGAATGACAGGATACTATAGGAGTTTCTGTAAAAACTTTTCCATTGTGGTAGAACCACTGACTTCCTTGCGTCGACCTTCTGTGCCATTTGTATGGAATTCTGCTTGTCAACATGCTTTTGACAGTGCAAAGGCATTGCTTTGTAACGCTCCTGTACTGGCAGCTCCTGTGTTATCCAAGCCATTTAAATTGGAGGTGGATGCCAGCGTCTTAGGGGCAGGTGCAGTCTTGATTCAAGAAGATGAGGCTGGAATAGATCATCCAGTCTGTTACTTTTCAAAAAAGTTCAATAAGCATCAAATGAATTATGCAACTATTCAGAAGGAAGCTTTAGCACTGTTGTTAGCTTTACAACATTTCAAAGCTTATGTTGGCTCCAGTTCACACCCAATTGTGGTATTTACCATAATCCTCTTGTGTTCTTGTCTCGTATGTACAATCACAATCAGAGACTAATGAGGTTGGCTCTGATGGTACAAGGTTATAACCTAGAAATGCATCATAAAAAGGGATCTGATAATGTGGTAGCTAATGCCTTGTACCGTGCTACAGAAACTGTGTAGCCGCAAAGTTAGGGTTTGCGTCTTTAGGGGGGGGCATGTTACATGCAAGCATAGGTGCTTACCCGTGAATGTTTATGGGAGTGTTTTGGACAGTGTTGCTGTTGAACTACGTGTGGGTGTGTGCATGTTTCTTCTCTCTTATTGGATGAATGTTTGGGAGATCGGCTGGTCTGAGTGGGGAGGAGCGTTCTCCTTTAAAAACAACGTGACGGAATTGTTCGGCAGCCTGCCGGTTCACCGGCTGGTTCACGCTTGCGCTTGTTGCTTTTTGACAACTTTTTTCGGCAACTTGTTTGCGAAAATGCTTACTCCTAGTTCCTTGACATACATTCCTGTGTAGCCTACTGCTCTGTGTGTTGCAGACTTACTGTTAGTGTCTGGTTCACTTTGTTTATTCCCTTGTGTGTATGTACATTTGTACTCGGTGCTGTGAGCACGTCTTTCTATTGGTTAAGGAACGGGGAAGTTGAACAATATAGTAAGTGCGCGCACATACATTTTCAGCCACGTAGGAAAGATAACTGTCTAGACACACTAGTTAGAGGTGGGTAACAGCATCTGTATTTTTTAAGGACGTAACATAGTATAGAAAGGTAAGAGTTCTTGTTTGTTGCGTTCTTTGGGTTCTTTTGGGCTTTGGTAGGTAAGTGAGTTGGTTTATTTAATTTAGACTAGGGGAGTGTCTTTTGTTTGGTTTATTTCCTTTGATGCCACCTGTTTTGATTCACTTTCCCATGTCTGTTATAATTTGTTAATTGAAGGTATTGTTTCTTTTTCTTACTTTTTTTACGTTTATTTGTATTAATAAATTGTTTTTGCCTTGAAATACTATTCCTGTTGTTTGGTTCTATATTTACTATTCCCTTTTGTCTTGGTTTTTGGTGGGACTGGGTTCCACCTTGTTACGCCCTGCTTGTACCCCTAGCATCAGAGCCAGAGACTTAGTGCAGGGGTCGTAACACAATCACACTCGCATTTTCTTCAGGAAATGCACGTCTCTATTTTGTTTTATTTGTCTTATTATTATTATTATTATTACGGTTTTTGTCACGCTTAGCAACTGCCACAATATTTGAGACACCAAAAACCGTTTGTTTCCAGTGCCAAATCATCTGGTCTGGGTCAGCAATCATGTGCTTGGATATAGATTTTGGGTTCTGTGGTGGATGTTTTTCAACGTGGGGAGAAACAAAGTCACACAGACATGATGCTGGAATAGAGTAGTAGACAACTTTTATTATCTGCGCAGAGATCGACTCAGATACAACACGCCTGAGCACTTGTATGCGAGTGGATAAAGGAGGTAGAAGACTTCCCCCTTTTAACTGGTTCGTTTACGTGCAGGTTTAAGCATACAGGAAAGCTGTATAAGCAACTCGTTAATCACAAGCTGGGTCTCCTGCCCAGAGATAAAAAGCAGAGATAAAAACCAGAGATAACGACAAGATTCTGTGTACCAACATATAGACAGATAAGGGTCTTTATGACCAGGGGTTAGGGTCTCGCTCTTCCCTTCGTAACTCCTTCTTTTATGGCCTGCTGCTGACCCTGGGGGCATGTCTGTGTTTTGTATATGTTTTCAACAATTCATTGGAAAGAATCATTACACACAGTGTTCCACAGTTATAGGATTACATAAGTTTAGGATTACATACTTTTTACTTTACTATGCAGTAGGATTAAATACTAAGATATTAAAATTTCTCCAACACTTCCTCCTTTTGTCTATTATTTGGATACAGAATCCTCATCCATCCCACCATAATGGTCAACTCCTCTGCTAGCTGGTGCAGCATTTAATACTGTAACTGCCTCTGGGACATACTCATAGCACACTGGCAGCACAAGAGAAACACACAAATAATGATAATAATGAGAAACATAGTGGGTAATGTTGACATAAGTATTCCCTTCCAACTAGGAAACCACAAACTCCAGTCCTACCAGAAATTACCCTGCTTATCAGCTTGAAGCAGCGATGCCACGTGTTTCATTTGATCTAGGGTCTTTGTTACCCTTAGAAACATTATTTGGTGGAATGTAAGTGCAACAGTTTCTCCTACCATTACACAACCCCCTCCTGATGACTGGAACTACTAAACAACCATCAGGCACTAGTCCATGTTTCTGCCTGGGTTTTAGCTTTGGCATTATACTTGTCATGTTGAGGCTATTCTATCACCCTTTTCACTTCTAATCCCTTCTTGAGCGGCTTGAGTGTTACCGGGGTGGGTCACTAACCCACGTGTTCCGGGCCCACTTTTCCCGCAGCTATTAGAAATGAGAAGGTCAGGATCCCTACTCTTTAGATTCTGTCGTCTCCCGTGGTTCTTCTCCTGGTTTGGGAGCTCTTTTACAGTGTGAATCCAATGTCTCTGATGTGAATCCAATTAATCTGATGTGAATCCAAGTCTCTCTCTCAGCGATTTTTACAGCTGTGTGTGATATTAGAAGCAGTTGAAATGGTCCTTGCCACCCGTCAGCTTTCCAGTTTGACCTCTTGTAAATCTTTGTAAGAATCCAGTCCCCATGTTTCACCGTGTGTCCAGTTACTGCTGGGCTAGGAAGTGCCTCTTTCACCCTCCTGTCCACATCAGACAAAACAGGACACAACGTAGCACAATACCTTCGCATATGATCATCCTCTAGAGTCAGTATCTCATTTGGAGTGCAGCTGGTGTGTGAGGGTTGCCCAAATATAATTTCAAATGCGGAGAGTTTAGTTCCCATACATACTAATGGGAGGGCCTCTACCCAATTCAATTCTGTCTCATGACAAACTTTCGTCAGTTTTTGTTTAATGGTACCATTTGTTCTCTCCACCAGACCTGCACTCTGAGGGTGATATGTACAATGTTTGTGTAGTGGCATGTCAATCACGTCACTAATGTAGGTGAGTGCCTTGCCCACAAATGCTGGGCCGTTACCAGACGAAACCTTCCTGGGGAGTCCCAAATCTAGGAATCACCTCCCTTAGGATGCATTCTGCCACTGGCAGTGCATCTTGGTGGGTGGTAGGATAAGCTTCCACCCACTTGGAAAACATGTCAATGATCACAAGCACATACCTTTTCTTTTGGCAAGGTGATAATTTAATGAAATCCATTTGCAAATAGTCAAATGGCATGTCTGGTTCTGGGTGCTCTTTAGTATGTTCATGTCTGATTGCTCCTGCTCAAATTGTTTTTAAACACGTGAGACATTTTTTGAGAAAAATTGTGTGAGTAATTAGAGAAGCCTTTGGCATACCACTGTGAACTAACCATTTCTACCATACCTCCCTTCGAACAATGGTCCACCCTGTGGGCCATTGTCGCAAAATGAGGAAAGCAGAAATGGCATCCAGAAGCGCAGACACTAGTTTGTGGTGTGCAACAGTCTTTCCTGAAGACATCAAAAGTTCCTCTGTCGTCAGAGGGTTCCAAAATCGCGATACACTGTAAGCGTATCTGGAATTGATGTAAATGTTTACAGTTTTGTCAACTGCTAACTTATAGGCTTCAATCAGCGCTATCAACTCGGCTGCCTGTGCTGAGCACTGTGGAGGAAGATTTCCTGAAAGCAAAGTGTGAGTTAGGGTTACAATGGCAAATCCAGTTTTTGTTTCCCATTTCTGGTTTTTAGAACTGGAGCCATCATCAATGTCATTAACAGCAATCCATGCATCCCTGGGAGTCCTAGATATAAAAAAATCATTAATGTTCATTCCTTCAGCCAAGAGGAATGTCTAAATCAGCCTTTAAAAACAATCCACTTTCACACCCCTTCAGCCGAGCCTAAATTAAATGATACCTCAAACAGAGTCGATTAACATGTAAAACACCTTATATGGTTCAACTACAGTAATCATAGTGTAAACAGATCAGACCAATGTGTTCTTCATAACACAGCATTAGTAAACTCTGAGAATGATTTTTTGATTTCTGCTTACTTTTTAATACATGCAAGAGCAGTGTTAAATGAAGTTAGCCTTTACTGTATACATTCAAAACACAATGCACAAATGACCTTGTCTCAATTCAAAAGCTCTGAGGTGTTAACCAGCTTATCATATGGGAGAACCAAAGAACAGATCAGTGATTTGTCCTTGGCTTACACTATTTGCACATGCGCAGTTTAGTCTCGTCTGTAAAACCTGTGAGCAGGGAGACAGAGAAAGAGTACTCTGTCACTCACGAACACTTCAGACTCTTCAACATTGGTGGACAAAACACACAAACCACATAGTTTGATTAAAGTAAACATATTAAGAGTGAAATACTACTCCTGTAGTAATCAAGGTTTATAGCACATGCACTGTTCGAGAAGAAAGTGTCATGGAAAACAAACAGAGATCCATAGATAGTGCGATAAGGTCTCAAAATGTGTACGATATAAGGTCTCAAAACTCAAAAGAGATTGATATGATGGGAAGAGATTCGCCCACAGAAAGTTTAGCGCAGTAGAGTTCCACCGTTCAAAATACGCAACAAGTTCACGTTCGCAAATGTTAATATCTACTATTTTAACAATTTATCTTCGAATACGCAACCACTACTTTAGGTTAGTATTTTGATAATGTTTTATATGTTTTATTCCCCATATTCTTTATTGCATCTGCACTTTTAAAATCTTTCTATTTTATTTCATCTTATTATTCTATTATTCACATTTATTATTATACTTTTATTTATTCTATTTTTCTAAATGCACTTGCTTGTATAAAGCACTTCCAGTTGTTATTTCTATACTGTCATTGTTCTCACCCTGATCTGCAGTTTCACACTGGTCTCACATCACACATACACACACCTAAAAATAGCAAATCAAAAACTAATTTTAACCCTACTCCAGTCTTGCTTTTCACTGGCCATAGCTGACACCTTGAACAGAAAAAAACTTAGCTATATGTAAATGCACATAGTACAGCAATCTTAGATAAAAGCCTGTTTTTCTCAACTTCTGGGTCTTTGGACTGTAGCGCCAGGCAGACACAGATACAGTATTCGAGCTTTCCTCCTCTCTGAAACAACAAGGTACAGGAGTGAAGATAGTTTTAACCTTCACGGGGCGTCCCCGAAGCTTGTCCTCTGCTCTGGTCAAACCTGGATGAAAAGTCCCATCTAGGATACCAAATTAGGCTACAACACATTGAATAAGGACATTCTACAATAACTCCTCCTCTCAATAAACTATTGAAAACAGGAGTTATTCCACGATGGCCTCCTTTTTCAGAGGGTATTGGTGTGTACACAGTGTATTCACTCCTTTGGAGTGATTTTTAATTCGGGAGCTCCCTTCATTAGAATTACATCAAATATATCATTTGCCCACAGCGATGGTTCTATTGAGTCCAAAATTTTGCTCTCTGGAACCATGCTGACTTTTTGTGACAGAATTGAAACATCTGCCTGGGTTTGAAAGACCAATAGTGCACTTGTAAACTTGGTGGCTTTCAGAATATCCCCAGAGTGTGTAGCTCGTGAGTTTCCAATCGGTAATTTGAGCGCAATCAAAAATAAAACCAGACATGTCTTTCCATTCATTCCCACACATTTTGGCCAAACACACACATGGGGCACCTCCCCTCGGAACCACACAACCTGATCTGGCTTCAGGTTCAGAACACAACCCGCCCACTGTTTCCCAGCAAACGGGGTTGGGGCAGAGATCACCTCTGTATCTCTGGACTGGAACTCACACAGATGTTCCAAATCAACAGGCCAATTCTCCACACTAACAGTGCAATGCAAGTCCTCTGGTTTCTTAATCTGGTCATACTTAAAGGTCCTATGCATCCATTCAAGATAAGATATCCAGAGGTTACAGGGAAACACATTCCATCCTGACCACACACTTAGTGGGGGGATGGAACTTCCACACAATTCAAAGTGGTGATGTCAGGACCCTCGAGAGTGCATGTAAGTTTCAAATAGAATTTACACATTAGAATTCTAACTAGTAGATTCACAGGGCAGGTTGCTGGCAATAGGAAGGCGTGTTGTAGGGATACGCTGCTATCACTAATATAGCAGTCTAGCTCGTCAGTGAAAAAACTCCGCAATGGGTATTCCACCCGCTCCCACTACAAACGGTTTCCTACCAAATAAACGCGGTTCAGGTTTTGATTACCCCTTTACGCATGCCTGTATCTACTGAAAATTGGACACTTTGACCACTAATTTCTAACATAATTGTAGGTAAAATCATTTAGAACAGTCTTAGCAGTTTCATGCATGTACATTCAAGAGTTATGTGTTTTGGAGCCCATTGATTTCATTCCTCATCCCCCTCTAACTTTTTATCCTTTTTTCCTTGATTTGGTCAGTTCACTGCAATGTGTCCCATCCGCTGTCAACAATAACACTTGTAGGTTGAACAGCCTCTCTGTCCTGTTGTTCCGCCTCCTGTTCCGTGGCTCCCAGTACAGCACACTGGAGCTGATACTGCTTTTTCTCTTGTTTCTCCATGTTCTTCAACTTTTCTGCCAGACTCTTTCCAACATCCACTGCAAAAGCATAAACAGTCTGCAAGCTGCCTGTGTCTATTTCAACACAGCCATCAAGTACATTCATTGTTCCCGGTCTCAGTCCATTCAGAAATCTCTCTTTAAGGTGGTGCTCCCAGGCACTCATATTTGCACTCAGGTAGTCGCCTGGCCTGAGTGCTGGATATGTAACTTTTCCAGCTTTGCAGGTAATCTGCCACAGATTGTCCATCTTGCTGTTTACACTGCATCAGCTTGGACAGGTTCAAATGAACCCGGAAAGCCTCAGTTATCCTGTCCCTGAGGCGCTGGACCTCCCTTTGAGTCCTCTGCCTCATCGTAGGTCATCAGGATTCCATGGAAGGTCACCCCACACTTTTATCCATTCCAGTTACATCCTTTAGAGATGGCTTCCATCATCTTACAAGCAGATTCCTTTTCATGACAAAATCCAGTTCCTCTTCACAAAGTCCAGGAAGCTCCTCAGACACGTGTTTCATGTCTTCTATAGTCCATGGTTGGAAAACAAAGACTGGTCCTTGTGGTTGAGGGTGGTGATAGTGATGGTGGGAGAAGGGGCTGAGGAATGAAGTTGTCCAGGCATTCGCTCTGCAAATTAAGAAACTGGCCGACAGTTACTGTTTTCTTTTGTGCTGCTTGTCACCATTTCCCATAGGCGTGAAAATCAGGTTGCCAAGGGAAATTGGGACAATTTCTATCTACCTTGAGATTTTTACAAAATTCTATAGCCTTATTGTATTTGTCTCGCTGTTGTTGTAATTGTGTTTTTAACGCTTGTAACACATCAACATTCAAACTCCCTTCAGGTGAGAAGTTACAATATTTTACCCAATATTCTATCTGAGCACAACTGACTGGCTCATGCATTTTCATCTACTGAATCAAGCTATCATATGATGGAATGTTGCATTGCACTATAGGTGGTGAAAATTCAAAAAAAAAAAAATTTCTCTTCCCTTTGACCCATTGTTATTCTAAACGTTTCAAACTCACAGTTCTAGTCTATACACACATTATAGAGCATTCAAACACATAGTAAGAAACATTTCCTTTAAGAACACACAGTTCTTCTCTATACACACACAGTATAGAGTCTATACACACAGTATAGATAAAGTGTCTAAAACCTCACCCAGCAATTTCCAGGTTCTCCAAGTCCTTGCACAGAATTTGGATTCCAGCTTTTCTCGGGGGCCGCCATCCAGAAAAGTCACCTCTTCTCTGAAACTAGTTTTACTGCTTTCCTTCTCAGGAATGACGTCCTCTCAACGAGCGGGATCCTGCAGACTATGCCAAATTGTGGTGGAGACTTTTCAAACGTGGGAGAACAAAGTCACACAGACACTGGTGCTGGAATAGAGCAGTAGACAACTTTTATTATCTGCGCGCGCAGAGATCAACTCACATATAGCAATGCCTGAGCACTTGTATGAGAGTGGATAAAGGAGGTAGAAGGCTTCCCCCTTTTAACTGGTTCATTTACATGCAGGTTTAAGCATACAGGAAAGCTGTATAAGCAACTCGTTAATCACAAGCTGGGTCTCCTGCCCAGAGATAAAGACCGGATTCTGTGTACCAACATATAGACAGATAAGGGTCTTTATGACTAGAGGTCAGGGTCTCGCTGTTCCCTCTAACTCCTTCTTCTTTTATGGCCTGCTGCTGACCCTGGGGGCACGTTTGTGTTTTGTATATGTTTTCAACAAGTCATTGGAAAGAATCATTACACACGATGTTCCACAGCTATAGGATTACATGAGTTTAGGATTACTTACATTTTACTTTACTATGCAGTAGGATTAAATACTAAAATATTAAATTTCTCCAACAGGTTCCTCTGTCAAACCCAAAATTTTCACATAGGTAATGAATGCCCCCAATTTTAACAAACGGCCTAAAAAATTTGAAGCTAGAAAAACAAAATTTGGCAGGATAGTTAAGCTCATTATGGAATAGGGTTTTTGTGATTTTGGCAATGATTGGCCCTTGGGTGGTGGCTCTGGGGCCCCTCAAAGTCATGATTTGAAGCCTATGTTAACAAATGGGAAACATAGGGGCATTGACCGCATCTCAATCAGTTTTTAACCTATGGCCATGAAATTCAGCAAGCTTGGTCCCTGGTGCACTCTGAGGTGGCATGTGATGCCCTTGGAGCACCTGACAATAACGGCTGGGCACAAGGGAACCTGGCAGGTCAATGACTGTAACTCAGTCAGTTTTGATCTATAGCCACGAAATTTGGCATGCTGAGTTCCGGGAACACACTAACGTGACATGTGATGCCCTTGGGGCCCTGATATCCCCGGCTGGGCACTGGGACCCCTGAGAGGGCACTGACTGTAACTCATTCAGTTTTCAACCTACAGTCATGAAATTCAGCAGGCTTGGTCCCCGGTTCACTCTAAGGTGACATGTGATGCTTTTGGAGCACCTGACAATAAGGGCTGGGCACAAGGGAACCTGGCAGGTCAATGACTGTAACTTAGTCAGTTTTTGATTTACGGCAACAAAATTTGGCATGCTTGGTTCTATGAACACACTAGATATAAGATGCCTTTATTGTCGTTGCACACTGCACAACAACATTGAGTAGCAGTCCTATGATGCTTATACGTACAATAAGCAACAATAGAAATAGAAACATTATATACAAATACACATTTCAACATTTTGTCACTTTCAACCATAGTGCAGTTCCTGGTCTTGTGATTGGTTATGTGCTGGATGCCCTGCCATATCTGTCATGGGTTGGCAAAGTGGTCCTCAATCTTCCTCTTGTAGGCAGTGTTATGCTCCTTGATGCCTCTTCTCATGTTGGATGTAGCCGTGCTATATAAGTCTCTGTCTCCAGACCTGAAGGCAGTGTTGTGTTCATAGAGGAGAATTCTGACCTCCTCTGTCATCCAAGGCTTTTGGTTCGGGTACACCCTGATGTTTTTGTCAACTGTAACATTATCCACACAGTTCTTAATGTAATAGAGAACAGTTTATGTGTACTCCTCCAGGTCCTGGTCCTCAAAGATGTCCCAGTCCATCCTTTCAAAGCAGTCCTGCTGCTGTGAAGAAGCCCCTTCAGGCCGTATCTTGACAGTCTTTGGGTGAGCTTTCCTTTTGAGGGTGGTGTATGCAGGAGATAAAAATACAAAACAGTGGACTGACTGATATGGCCCAAGTGTGATAAAAGTGTTGATTTGAAACTGTCCTTAATGTTTGAGTACACCTTAGCTAATATATTTTTCCCCCTAGTAGCATATTTACTGAATAGCTATATAGCAGAATAGAATAACTATTCTGTTTTGAATTAATAGCATTGAGCAGGTAGCCGAGGGCTATACAGCGGTGCTTGAAAGTTTGTGAACCCTTTAGAATTTTTTATATTTCTGCATAAATATGATCTAAAATATCACCCCCATGTTTCACAGATGGGATAAGGTTCTTATACTGGAATGCAGTGTTTTCCTTTCTCCAAACATAACGCTTTTCTTTTAAACCAAAAAGTTCATGCGCAATAAACATATACCTACCCACTGTGTACAGGTGTGTGTGGTGTTTTTGTTTCTGTGTTGAGACGCATATGTGGTTCTGTGGAAGTTTTGACTTGATGATGGGTAGTAATTGGTGTAAAAAGTTTGAGAACCACTGCAATTTACAAACCTAATATTTCAAGTACACAAATTATGATGAACTCAAACAAATAAACAAAAACAAAACCAATTGATTATCATACAGTGGTGCTTGAAAGTTTGTGAAACCTTTAGAATTTTCTATATTTTTGCATAAATATGACGTAAAACATCATCAGATTTTCACACAGGTCCAAACCATGATACTACCACCACCATGTTTCACATATGTGATAAGGTTCTTATGCTGGAATGCAGTGTTTTACTTTCTCCAGACATAACACATTTCTTTTAAAGCAAAAAGTTCTATTTTGGTCCATCTACAAAACATTCTTCCAATAGTCTTCTGGCTTGTCCACGTGATTTTTAGCAAACTGCAGAAGAGCAGCAATGTTTTTCTTGGAAAGCAGTGGCTTTCTCCTTGCAGCCCTGCCATGCACACCATTGTTGTTCAGTGTTCTTCTGATGGTGGACTCATGAACATTAACATTAGCCAATGTGAGTCGGCCTTCAGTTGCTTAGAAGTTACCCTAGTGTCCTTTGTGACCTCGCCAACTATTACACACCTTGCTCTTGGAGTGAATCTTTGTTGGTCGACCACTCCTAGGGAAGGTAACAATGGTCTTGAATTTGTACACAATCTGGAGATAGCCAGGACACCGGGCGCGCCGTGGTTTGTTGTCGGCTCCAGCAAACCACTGTGATCTTGGTTCTTCCTCTGTTCCACTATAGGTGAATCCCAAACTTAACCTTGTGTCGCAACCTCTTGTAGTGCTTTTTCAGCAACTAGCCATGCCTCCTATGTCTAAAATAGCATCTGCTGATGCAAGGGTGAGCAATTAGTTAACTTTATCTGCAATGCATTCAACAGCTGTGTTTGATTTATCAGTCTGAGTTCACTGCTCCTGGCATCAGCTACCTTCAAATATGATATAATTTATTCAAGGCAATATGCAAAAGGATTACTGATAACATCTCAAAAAATCCAAAATATGGAAAGCAGTTAACATGATGTAGACGTACTGAAATATGGATGTTTGTGTAGACCGCGTGGTATTTTTTAAACACAAATGAATATTATTGAAACAACATTATGAAAAGTCTGAAACACATGGAATTTGCACATGAACATTTTAGTTTTTTAATAGTTAATCAATTCTTAATTATTAAATAGTTACTAAGCACATTTTCCAATGTCGTCTGGCATGCCACCTCATGCTCTTTTAAGTACCACCAGTGGTACTCGTACCATAGTTTGAGAACAACTGGTATATTGCATGTATAAATTCTTCTCTTAAGGGGGCCCCACATTTTTTACTGTGTTCCTAGCCTATGTAAAACAATGAATGTGGTTCTATTGAATGAAATAGTGCCAACAGCATCTCAGGTGAAATCCAAGTTTACATCCCTTCACAAAATAAGTCATTGACAACTGCAAGAGTTGTTTCTTACAGATGGCAGAAATCAAAGTGAGGGACATTAAGGCAGAGAATGAGACACTGAGTTAAATTTGAAATATTTGTCATTACCATGTCATCTTTAATCAGAGATGTTGTCATAGAAGTGAAATTGAATCCGTTTTAATAGATTGCACTACTTATGATAATTACATATTTGATTAACATAAAAATGTAAACTTTCAGATTGAACAGAAAAGGAAATTGTGTTATAAATAACATGTATATCATATGTGTGTATGTATATATATATATATATATATATATATATATATATATATATATATATATATATATACACACACACACACACACACACATATCATATATATATACACATATTTCATATATAAACATTCACGCCTATTTAAAAGTGGTACTTCAGTTATGTGAAAATAGTGATCATGTAATATACTTTATTATAGAACTTCTTGAGTGACTAGAAGAATATATACCATCACTATTACGGTTCGTGCCCTGCCTCCCATTTTTGCTTTTGTTTGCAATTGTGGGCGCAGACTACATCCCCGACAATTCAAGTTCACAACTCAAGATGGCCGTGCCCTTGATTTACGCCAGCTGAATCACGATGGCGACGGACTTTTCTTATTGGTTATTTGCTGTTCATCGCTGCTGCACACGGCTGTGGATTTTGTATTCAAGCTCCTTGTTTCTTCAGTCACGTCGCGGTAGAATACATCTTGTTCCTACGAGTGTTGTGGACGCGGCTTTTCCCTCTGGGTTGTTATGCTATGCTACGCTAACGCTACGCGTTCAAGCCACGCTACGCCACAACACACCGCGTCGCACCAAGCCAAGCCGGTGGGATTATTATTTTGTTTGTATCGCGGCGGTCACGCTCCCCTGGGATCATTGTTCTGTTGCGGCCATCCTAAGGACTTTACTTTCTTGTTTCTTGGACTCAGACTGCTAGCCTAGCCGCGGCTAACGGCGGTTTATTTGAGTTTCTTTCGGCCACAGAGCCAGGTTTGTTTTCCTTATCGTTCGGTAATCTGTGTATTTTGTTGTATTTTGGGCTCGCATGCCAGGTCTCTGTTTACAGTTCTTTATTCTGAGTTAGTTCTGTGTGTTTATTTGCCTAGCCTTTGTTGTTCAGTATCTTTTGACTTTGGTTAATAAAATGCTTTGTTTTTGCCCAACTGGAACCTGCAACCTTGTCTGCCTCTGTCCCAGCACACATAACAGAATGCTACCGCCAAACAAGCAGACGGCGGGTTCCCATTTTCCCCGCACTCCCCAGCCCAAGGGTCATCTGGTCTGGCATCAGGACCATGCCAGTCCAGGGCATGCCCCCTCCAGAGACCTTCTACATCGCCTGGCTCACTCCAGGAACCTTCCAGAGCATGCCCTCACCCACCAGTGCCGTCTCAAAGGCCGCTTTGCTTGCCGATGATGCTTGGCACGCCGCCTCACTCTCCAGGACTGTCCTGTGTGCCGCTTTGCTCAGCGAGGACACCCTGCGTGACTTCCTGCCCATCATTGATGATGTCACAAGCATCACATCGCCGCCGTGGACGTCCAGGGAACCGCACTGCCCACCGTGGATTTACCCAGTTCCATGTTCACCAGGGACCCTAAGGCTGATCAGGTATGCGACCCGTTATCGCCTGGTAGTCTCACCCATGTTCACGCTAGTCCCGTCCTTGAGCTAGTCGCACCACCCAATCTCGTAAATGAGCTGCTGGTAACTCGTGGTGCAAGATCCGAGTTCCCCAGGTCTGTTTACAGGCAGATCGTGCCTCTTAGTTCTATGTTCGAGCCACTAGCGCCATATAACTCAGTGTCTGAGTGCTTCAGATCTTCTGATTTGGTGTATGTGAGCCACTAGCATCAAGTACCCTGCATTCTGGCCATGCTAGCCCTGTTTCCGCTAATGTTTCTCCCTCTGCTAATGTGTCTCTAGCTCCAGGTAACTTGTTGTTCGGTCATGACTGTCTCGTTCCCGAGCGCGTTACGTTGCCTCGTTCTGTAGATGTGCCACTAGCTCCAGGTTTCCCGTCACCTGAGCCCACTAGCCTCGTCTCCGAGCTTGTTGCGCAGTTTAGCTCTACTGATGAGCCGCTAGTGTCTTGTAAGCATGTTCTTAACCCCGCCACCAAGTCGTTTGCATCCCGTTCCTCAGCTGTTCATGTTGGCACACTGAATCAGCTGTCTAAGCCACTTAGTCCCTTATCTGGGCCGTCAGGGCCATCCTAATCACATGTCTGGGCCGTCAGGGCCACCTAGTCCCGTGTCAGGGCCTTCAGAGCCCCTTAGTTCCGGGTTTGGGCCAATAACGTCCAGAAACCTGGTAGCGGGGCTACCTGGTAGAAGCCCCGCTTCCGCGCTCTTGGCACCATGTAGATCCGAAGATGAGTCGCTAGCCGCCTTATCCGAGCAGGTCAGCCCCGCTCCCGAGCTGTTTGCGCCGCTTAGCTTGGTAGTTGAGTCGCTGCCACTGATAACCCCGAATCTGAGCAGGTTAGCCCAACTTCACGCCGCTTAGCTATGAAGATGAGCTGCTAACCCCCAGAAACCAGGTGGTTAGGCTCGCTAGCCCTGCTTCCGAGCCACTCACGTCGTCTAGCCTGGTAGAGCGGTTGAGCCGCTCGCACTATGTGGCCCCCTCCTCTCTCATGCCAGCCCCTTCTCCGAGCCCACTGCACAATTTAGCAGCGTCAATAAGTCAACGCTAGCCCTGTTTCCAGGCATTCATCTCCCTTCCGAATGGGCACCAGGTGATAGACATTCTGTAGATCCAGCTTGGTGAAGACGCAGGCCCCTTGAAGGAGGTCGAAGGCCAAGCTGAGGAGCAGCAAGGGATAGCAGTTGTGCTTGGAAATGGCGTGCAGGCCCCAGTAATCAATACACGGCCAGAGGGAGCCGTCTTTCTTGCCGACGAAAAAGAATCCTGCCCCCAGAGGTCACAACGAGGGGCGGATGAGGCCGGCATCGAGACACTCCATGGTGTAGGTCTCCATGGGTTCCCTTTCGTCCCGGAAAAGCTGGTACAGGCAACCAGTGGGAAGGATGGCTCCTGGGAGTAGGTTGATTGCACAGTCGTATGGCCTTTGGGGAGGCAAAGACTTGGCACGGTCCTTGCAAAACACCTGCCACAGATCCAGGTATTGCTTTGGCACTCGGGAGAGATCCAGGGAGTCTGGCTGAGAAGTGTGAGGGGAAGCCTTGGAGACTGGGGCGGCCGATAACAGACAATACTGGTGACAGCGGTTGCTCCAGCCAGTAATTCTTCCCTCCTTCCAGTTGATCTGAGGGTTGTGGTGAACCAGCCAAAGAAGGCTAAGGACCAGTGGCGTCCGAGGTGATCGGATGATGGCGAACGAGAGGGCCTCGTGGTGGTTCCCAGACAAGATGAGGGGAATGGGCTGAGTGCGGTGGGTTATTTTAATCAAAAGCCTGCCATCCAGAGCATAGGCTCGAGCAGGGACCTCCAAGGCTTCCATGCCTATGCTGAGCTGGGCCGCCAGATCCTGGTCGAGGAGGTTCTCCTCAGCCCTCGAGTCCACGAAGGCCTTGACGGTGCGAGAGGCTCCTGGCAGGCGCAGGGTGGCTGGTAGAGTGAGGAATCCCTGGCTGGTGTGTGGTGCGTGGGGGATTAATGTCTGTGCTTGCCAGGACCCCCAGATTCACTGACAAGCTAGGTCTTTTGGCCGGACCGAGCAGGAGTCGATGCCATGGCCCGATTGGCCGCAGTACATGCAAAGGCCTTCTCTTCGGCGCCGAGCGCACATGGTGGTGGTCAGTCAGGCGTGGCCCAGCTGCATCGGTTCGGGATCCTCCGGGACGCCAGGGCACTGAGCGGCAGAACAAGGGGAATTCTCTACAGCGGGTCTGGATCGGGAGGACAGGGTCGCCTGGACCGGACATGAGGACCTCTCCAGCATACGGCTAATGGCTAGATCCACCATTGCCTGCAGGTCAGAGGGTTCATCACGGATCGCCAACTCGTTTTTGAGGCACTTGGAAAGCCCTCACTGGAAAGCCTCGCGCAGCATGGGGTCATTCCAGCCGGAGTCCGCAGCCAATGACCAAAACTCCACTGCGTAGTCAGAGACCGTGCGGGAGCCCTGTCGAAGGCTGATGAGGTGACTTGATGCCACCTCGCCATGGCTAAAGTGGCCGAAAAACGCCCTGAACCGCATACGAGAGGTCCTCAGAGCCTCTCTGAGAGAGCATAGAATCAGCCCATGTTAAGGCCCTATCCTGGAGGAGGCTAATAACATACAAGACCTTGTTGGCATCGGAGGAAAAAGCCAAGGAGTGCTGCTGGAACACCAGACCGCACTGTAGAAGGAAACCCCGGCATTTAGACAGGTTGCCAACGTAGGGCTCGGGGAGAGTGATGGGAGTGGGCTCCGAGCTGATGGGGATGGGAGGGTGGTCAGGAGGGACTCCCAAGGTCGATGACGGCCCAGTCGGGACATTCAGAGGGGGACACGAGTCCTGGTTGCCACCGGAAGAGGACAACATCTGGCTCCCAACAGCAACTGAAGACACCTGAGAAGGATGAGCAAGCAAGCGGTTAAGTTGAGAATTTAACCTGGAGATTTGTTGATTAAGAAACTGGTTAGACTCCAACAGCGTATTCAACAGCTTATCATGCTGTTGGAGCCAGGCCTGCTGGCAGTCTAGAGCCATTTTGATGGGAATTGGGTTAGCTGCCTGTTGATCTGCGGGCTCCATAGTGACCAGAATTTTCTGCTACGTGGGACCTAGGACCCCCACACTATAATTGTGGAAGAACCCAATAGGCGGATCAACAACCAGGCTAAGACCCACGACGTGAGGCAAGGTGTTTATTAAACAAAGCAGGGTGCATGTGTATGTGCAAGAGCGTGCATGTCAGTGGTGAACCAGCTGGTGAGGTACGGCCCATGGAGTCCAGGGAGCCAGGAGAGAGTGATCAACGAGGGGAATGGTGGAGGAGACCGAGCACGGTGTCAGTGAGAGGCTTGCTTCCACAGGAGGTACCGAGGTGAGCTGGAATCGGGTGGAACTGGGTACTGGAGGCCAACTGGATCCAGAGGCTGTGGGAAGAGAGAGAGCTGGCAGTCAAACTTCCCAAACAGAAAGAAAATAATGGCGTGGGAGCCGGGAAGCAGTTGTAACTAAGATACTCAGGCTAGACATTAAATAAAGGCTGGGCGGGACCAGCACAATTGACAAAGAAACTTAATCCAGCGTGAGAGCTGAAAAAACTAGAGAGATAAACAGCTGAGATAGTCACAGGCTAAGGAAATAGCGATGATAACACGTCTTGGAGATTGATCGGCGAATTTATCTGGTAGGCTGATGAGGTGAGATGAGGAACCGGTGTGCACGGGGAGGAGACGGGAGAAACCGAGAGCCAATCGATCTCTGTGAAGGCAAGCACAAACACATACACGCTACACTCGGGAATGTAAATAGAACGGGGATAAGGGAGCATCAGAAAATTACCATTTGGGAAAGAATGCAGCGCAGACCCAGGGCGAACCCTAACAGTTGCTGCGCTCTTAGGGTAATTTTGGTCGGCCTGACAGTTGACAAATTAGGGATTTTTGGAGGCTTTACTCTCTGAATGTTTTGGCCACAAAAGGGAGTTACACCTGGGGCCGATTTCATCCTTCAAGCCCAGAAGGTCATTGTGCTGCTTACCTGGGACATTCAAAAGGCCATTCAAAAGGTGCTGCGGCAGAAGCCCGATCCGGGCTCAGGTCCTGTTCGCTTTTTTGTTCGCACTCCTTCTGAGGCCGCTCTGGTGGCCCCAGAGGAAGAACAGGACTGAGCCATCCCCTCTGTGGAACATCATGTACGCTGTTATTGACGCACACAGAGCTCTTCAGCAGTCCCGGACTGCCACGAAGCGTACTATGAATTGGGCTTGTAGCCCGTGCCTGAATATCAGGTTGGTCGGTCTGTCTGGCTCTCGCCATCTAAAATACTTCTCACTTCCACTTCTGAAAAGCTTGAGATCTCTTAGACACTCAGATCTCCTCCAGACCTGTCGTTCCACCCACATAGATGCTGGACTCAAGTGAACTTGCCACTCTTCCAAACTATCGTGTAGAATGAAAGGCAATGAAGCAGTGACTAGTTAATAATAGACTGAGATATTGGATCAAAGATGGCATACTGTTATGGCTAGGTTACAGGTCTAGGCTTCATGGCAAGGTATGGCTAAGCAACTAAATAAACAAAGGCAAGGCATGGCTAGGCTACATTGCATGGCTGTTTTTTCCTGTTTCTGTTATTTGTTGATGCTCCCTTACCTCCGTTTGTTTATGTTCTTTGAGTGCGGCGTGCTTGTGTGTGTGTGTTTGCTTCCACAGCGATCGATTGGTCGTCATCCTGCACTCTTCCACCCACTCCACACCTGATGCTCATCTCCTCATCTGCCACTTCACTATTTATTCGCCAATTGATCGCCAAGACGTCGCCAGATAGTCTCCCCTTCTAGCCGGTACCTGGTCGCTCTATTGCTACAGCAGTCAGCTTAGCATTACCTTTCCTGTTGTGCAAGCTTTAGCTTTAGCCTGTGGTTGCTTAGTCTCCAGTAACCGCTGTCTACAGCTCTCACGCTGCATTTTTGCCGTTCGCTTCTCAGTATTATTTTCTACAACAGTTAGTTAGTTGTTTGTGCCTGCCAGTTGCTTTTCGGCTCCCTAGCCGCTTTTATTTTCATTTTTGGAGTAATCAGCCAGTACTCCAGTCCTTCCCCAGTTCCTGTTGTCACTCCCGCTGCTTCCTGCACCTTCCGGACCACCGCTGACCTTCACTCCACCTGGAACAGTGGAAGCAAGCATGCACAGCCGCCGCCGTATCCGTTGTTCCCATTTTGTTTTCGAGCTGCCAACCTCCTGGACTCTACCATTCACTTACCACACCACACTATCGTTACACCAGCTTTATTTAGTAATAAATAAAATCCCCTTTATCTCACGTCGTTGTCCTGTGTCTGTTTGCTGATCCGCGTCTTGGGTTCCACCCTGAGGGTAAAACTTAGTGCAGGCTTTCACCCCCGCGTAACAATGGCATGGCTAAATAAAGGAAAGACTGTATGCCATGGCTAAATAATAAAGGCAAGGCTGCATGGCATGGCTAAGTAACAAAGGCAAGTTATGGCTAAAGAACTAAACAAACAAGGCTACCGACCTGACGCGAACAAGACTGTGCCCCAAAAAAATACGTGCGGATGCAGCCGCGGGGACTGAGGAAAATGGCGGACGCAGCTGCGCAGTTCAAAGTCCAAGTGAGCTCAGCGGAAGGACCACAATTGAGGGTAATGCAAACTTGGCGTGGAACTAGGCGTGTACTTCCTCACTCTGGATGTCCTTTGCGAGCAAAGCGGCGCTCTGGACGAGCTTGGTCCTGGTGCCAACACGAATCTTCTGACAGCCCATGAGCGGAAGATCAAGAAGGCGGTGAACAAGGTGGGCCCGGCGCAGTTGGTTGGAAAGCGGAGGTCCCGGAATCGTTGAATTGTTGATTTATGATATTTTTCTTTCAAAGAAGTGTAAGAATGACTTACAGAGTTCAGAGCTTCAAAGCTTAGAGACGGTTGAGAATAGATGCCGAGGGCTAGTTGTTGGCATGTTGACAGGGTTAGAGAAAGAAATAGATTCTGCAGCATATAGAGCATCTCTGTAAGCATACTCATGTTGCTTATAAGCATTATCATGCACAGAAATTTTAAATTTCTTACAGTCTTTCAAGCTAACAACTCGCCTGCTTCATGGTGCGCAGTTCAGCAGTGTGCCAGGATACAGATGTGGTGAAAAAAAAACTTTCCTAGTTATCACAGGGGCTAATGTGTTGAGTGACTCAGACAGTGCCAAATAAAGCATTGTAGCATGTTCCTCAGGAGAAGAGAGAACAGAATAGGGTGGAAGAGTCATAATGATAGTCTGGATAAAAAAGCAAAATTTAATATTACAAAATGAGATAAGCCTTTTAGTCGACTTGTGAGCTGTCATAATAGGGACAATGGAAAGGGATAATAGGGATAATGGAAACAGAGAGGAGATTGATAACTCCTGAGGAGGAAAAGACTAGACCAAGAATATGATGCTTATCAGGAGTAGGAAAGTGAACAAATTGAGTGAAGGCAAAACAATCAAGGAGTGATAGAAAATCAGTCACACACTTGCTGTCATGCAGTGCTAACATTGATATTGAAGCCAAGAAGCAGCAACAAGTGAGGGGAAGATGCATTAGTAAGTGTAAGTCTGATAGTTCCAACCAAATTTTATGCAAATTTTATGCCAGCAATACAGACATAGAGCCAGGTTTTGGATAGATGTAGGTGATGAACCTAATTTCCGTAATACTAAATTTGCTACTAAAAATGGCCAAACCACCTCCATGACCAAAAGAATGGGTCTTAGAGACATAATTAAAGTTAAGTGGGGTAGATTGGTTGACTAGTTTGTTACCAGTTTGTGCCATGTTTTAGTCAAGAACAGCAAATTGACAGCATCATCCAATATTAATTCATGTAACATGATTTGTTAGAGAGAGACAGCGGACAGTCTCAGCAGTGAAGAACAAGTAGGTAAGTTAGTCCAGAATGAGAAAATGTCTGAGCACAGAGTAATGTACAGTTCTAATGCAATTTTGCCACAATGGACATAATGCCATCAGCATATTATACCAGCCTTACTGGCCGCAGGTGTGCAACTTTTAGAGAGACTGTACGAGTGACTATATTTAATCTAATGAAAGTAAAGTAGACTAGGGAAAACTGGAGTAGTTAACAGTAGTACCACAATATTTAATATTTGCATTCTCAAAGCAGATAATGGTACACAATGATTATGGAGAAGCACAGTTATAATATTCCTACTAATTAAATCATGTAACGGTCAAGGTTGTAACAGTCATTGAGTGATTCAGCAAAATTCCTAATCACCATAGTTAGAATTAGTAATTACAAGCTGATAAAGGTTACAAGCTGTAACCACAAGAAGAATAATTAATTACATATTGTTTTTACACATTGTTTGCACATTTTTTTATTTTGTATTTTGTGTGTTACAAAGTTGGAATCTTTAAGTTGGGATCTTACTAAATCAGGGCCATGTTATATAAACCTGTGTCTTGATCATCCATCCTGTTAGTTAAGTGTGTAAACCGAGGTGAATAATAGGAACTGCAGGTGTGTAACCAACAGAGCATTAGGAAAGAACAAAGTATTCCAATGGGACCATCCAGGCTGTTACCCTGGCAAAGGAGGAGGGCTCACTAGGAAAATTCATATACATATTCCACTCTTACAACACTTGAGTATCACTAACTCTTTTATAGTAGTCAGTAAGAGACTGCATAATCCGCTGCAGCATTAATCTTCTCACAGTACTTGGGTAAGTTAAACAAATAACATTATTTGAACCTTTTTTTTGTATATGGCTAGTGCACTCTCAATCACAAAAAAGTGCAATGTAATGCTTACAGATGTCTAGTTACTCCTGGAAAAAAAACTTCAAATTTAATCTCTGACAAATGTTCTTAAATGAAAATGTATTAATAAAGTTGTTAGTTCTGTAAATGGATTGCTTAATTGTTATTGTTTTAAGTTGATTAATATTATAATCATAGTGTAAACTGTTTGTTATATGCAGTTTACTTGCTTTGCAAATATCTCACTTATGCTATATACCCATCAAATTATTAAATGCAAAACAATTAATTATATGCAAGATTTTGTTGTTGCAGTTAAATGTCTGTTGCACTTCACCACATTTTACTAATTAGTGCAATTAAATAGTTTTTACTTTGTTGAATTTATCTATTGATTTACCAATGACAAATTAATATTAAAAATGTTCCAGAATGATTTACTATTGCTATGAGTGCTGAGATTTTATTTTAGAACATATTTTATAGCAAACTACCTGTGTGTAGATTACTCTGCACAGTAATCATGCCCAGCCAGCTGGAGGGAGCTATGAATGCCCTGATCCGAGTCTTCCACAACTATTCAGGCAATGAAGGTGATAAATTCAAGCTGAACAAAGGAGAACTGAAGGAACTACTGAACAGCGAGCTTACCGACTTTCTCACAGTAAGGCACTCTAAAAACACACATCAAGAATGTAGGACCTTTCAGAATACTACATAAAACAACATAAAATCCTCAAGATCTGTTTCCCCAGCCATTTATGGAAATGAATTATCAATTTCAAATAATGTAGCACTGTAGAGTTAACAGATAATGGAAATTAAAGTTAACACACAAATCTAGTTTTATATCTAAATATTTCAGGGAAAGTTTTGTTGGAATGCAAAATATCCAGTATATTCATGGGCAATTTGTAATGAAAAGGTGAGACAGAAAGAATATAAAACACAAACAGAGACGAAGATTGTTTAGAAGAGATAGGGTAAGAGAATGAGAAAGCAGGTGTACATCTGATGCCAATTTCTTTATTTTAAGAAAACCTTTCCAGAAATCAGTCATATAATGTGAACTCCCCAAATGTAACATTAGGGGGCCCACCAAGTAGGCAAATTAAATAGGACAACACTTACAGCTAGAGCAATGGTGTAACAAAAAATAATGGGTTTTGTCACAACATGTACTACTGCACTAAATAGTATGCCAATTTATTATCATGTTTCCACTATTTTGAACTTACTCTTTTAATATTTTTTATAAAATGTAAGACACAGACCTCGCAGGACACTGTCAGTTCTTATATAAATATATATATAAATATGTCAAGCCAAATTAACATTCACTCTGGCAATACACTCCTGAAACTTGTAGATCTTGTTTCATTTTACATCACTCTGGCCTTCACTGTGAATGCCTTGACCAGACTTGCTTCTTGCATATCTTTAACCAATCTTTCCTCTGTAATTGTTTAATTATTATTTTTTCACAAATAAAACAATAACTACAATTTTGGCAGTCATGATAGTGGTTAAGTGCAGTGGTGTCCCCAGATGCTGAGTGGTTCCTGGGTATATTCCAACTTGTATGAGGTTGTAGATCATTAGTAGTATAACCAATAAGAGTGTAACATAAAATGATCAAAACTGTGTTTGTTATCAGTGACTCATCAGTATTTTCTGAGTAGCCTTGATTATCTCCTCACATCATATTGCCATGTGTTGACGACTGGCTACTGTATTTTTTGTATAGCTGAAGTGAGTGAGTTAAATGGTTAAAGAAGTTAAATCTTCTGGCAAGGAATTAGTGGAGAAATAATTTTGGCTGTCAATGTCTTTCAGTTTATAAATTTTAATCATATTCAGTACTGTCTTTTTGTCTTTTTCACAGTCACAGAAGGACCCAATGCTTGTGGAGAAGATTATGAATGATCTTGACTCCAATAAAGACAATGAGGTCGACTTTAATGAATTTGTGGTGCTGGTGGCAGCACTGACTGTCGCTTGTAATGATTTTTTTCAGGAATTGCAGAAAAACAAATAAGTCACTGACCATAAGCAGATTGTTTAATGCTTTATGAAATAGATGTCATAATGGTGCATTAAAATCTGCTGTTACTTTATGACTGTAAATGTTTGCAGTTAGGCTGTGTGTTGTGCTTATGGATGGTCCTGTAGTCTAAATTAGATTGTTATTATAAATCTTAATTAATGTGACTTTAATTTGTTGTCTGGTGTAAGGAGGCTTGTTTAAAATACATTTCATAACTTTTGCTCCCTCCTTCCATTGTACGCCCTCACTGGAAGCATGTTGTACGCCCCCCCCCCCCAACAACACGCACACACGCACACACGCACACACGCACACACGCACTCACACATTCACACATTCACACATTCACACAGACAGACAGACAGACAGACAGACAGACACACAGATCGCACAGCATTGGTGCCTTTTTAAAGATATTTGGGTGGCATAATCTGGATTTATTCATTTCATGATTTAATGATATATAGATGTAAAAAATAGTAGTATCAGCTATGGCATGATGAAATGTAACTTATATGAATACTTGCTGCATTTTTTTGCAAGATGATGTTAGGTAAATGATTGAATCATCACGTGTAACATATAATGACAATGGGGGAGCTACAACAATAAAAATATAGCTCAATGCAGTAATTTCTGTGGAGAACTAGGATGACAGTTTCCAGCATACCTAAATTAATTACAGGCCTGATCTGTGGTTAACCATGGGAAATTCTGAAACAAACTGATTCATGTCCAGATTTTTTTATGATTGTTTTCTCGTGTGCCAGAATGACTTGATCTTGTTTCCTTGAATGCAGCATTGATCTGCATTGAAGGGTGAGAAAGCGGGACAAGGTAGAAAAGGAGTTGATAACACATCATTGTGAAATACAGCCTATGCAACATAGGAAAGGTCGCTGTGTACATGAATGCATCTGCATACTGCAGAAAGGTCTGCATCAGTGGTCAGTTAACTGAGAAAAAGCCAGATGAGTTCATTGTGAAAGTCAGATGAGAAACGTTGATTTTATTTAATAAAGGCCACAGCATTTCTCCTGTCAAAATCCCAATAGAGCACTTTTGAAATGGGAGACTCGTATCATGGCTGTGCAACCGACAAATCTGCAGCAACTGCATGATGCCATGATGTCAATGTGGACCAAAATCTCTGAGCAGTCTTTCCAGCACCTTGCTGAATCTATGCTACAAAGAATAAAGGCAGTTCTTTTGTGCTACACAAAAGAATATAAAGTGAATGTTTGGGAGCACTCATGAGACATGCAAGCGGCAACATCTCTCTCCCCACTATCATCTCTCTCTACTCCCTCCCATCTACCAGTTTCATTGGCAGATAGGAATACTACATGTTAACACTACTCAATGGTATTGTAGCTTTAGTTTCCCTAAAACTAAGTTTCATTCCCTCATTGAACATCAGTACATCTCACACGATCTGTGACTATGCATTCATGTAGCAAGATGTCTGTATGTATATTAACTCAGCATATTCAAGCATGCTCTGCTATAGCTTCGGTCACACTGCATTTGTTACGGTTTGCCATATACAGTGGGGCAAAAAAGTATTTAGTCAGCCATTGATTGTGCAAGTTCTCCTACTTAGAAAAATGAGAGAGGTCTGTAATTTTCATCATAGGTACACTTCAACTATGAGAGGCAAAATGAGAAAAAAAATCCAGGAAATCATCTTGTAGGATTTATAAAGAATTTAATTGTAAATCATGGTGAAAAATAAGTATTTGGTCACCCACAAACAAGTAAGACTTCTGGCTCTCACAGACCTGTGACTTCTTTAATAAGCTCTTCTGTCCTCCATTCGTTACCTGTATTATTGGCACCTGTTTGAAGTCTTATCTGTATAATAGAAACCTTTCCACAGTCTCAAACATCAGACTCCAAACTCAACCATGGCCAATACCCAAGAGCTGTCGAAGGACACCAGGAAGAAAATTGTAGACCTGCGCCAGGCTGGGAAGAGTGAATCTACAATAGGCAAGCAGGTTGGTGTGAATAAATCAACTGTGGGAGCAATTGTAGGAAAATGGAAGACATACAAGATCATTGATAATCTCCCTTGATCTGGGGCTCCACGCAAGATCTCATCCCGTGGGGTCAAACTGATCACGAGAACGGAGAGCAAAAATCCCAGAACTACACAGAGGGACCTGATGAATGACCTGTAGAGAGCTGGGACCAAAATAACAAGGCTACCATCAGTAACACACTGCGTTGAGAGGGACTCCGATCATGCAGTGCCTGACGTGTCCCCCTGCTTAAGCCAGTGCATGTCCAGGCCCATCTGAAGTTTACCAGAGAGCATATGGATGATCCAGAAGAGGATTGGGGGATTATCATGTGGTCAGATGAAACCAAAATAGAACTTTTTGGTAAAAACTCACCTCGCCGTGTTTGGAGGAAGAAGAATGCTGAGTTGCATACCTACCATTCCATACCTACTGTGAAGCATGGGGGTGGAAACATTATGCTTTGGGGATGTTTTTCTGCAAAGGGGGCAGGACGACTGATCCGTGTTATGGGAAGAATGAATGGGGCCATGTATCGTGAGCATGAGAAGAATGTCTGCCCATCTGTTCGTGACCTCAAGCTGAAATGAACTTCGATTCTACAGCAGGACAATGAGCCAAAACACACTAGCAAGTCCACCTCTGAATGGTTGAAGAAAAACAAAATGAAGACTTTGGAGTGGCCTAGTCAAAGTCCTGACCTGAATCCTACTGAGATGCTGTGGCATGATCTAAAAAGGCCATTCATGCTCGAAAACCCTCCAATGTAGCTGAATTACAACAATTCTGCAAAGATGAATGGACCAAAATTCCTCCACAATGCTGTAAAAGATAAAAAGTTATCGCAAATGCTTGGTTGCAGTTGTTGCTGCTAAGGGTGGCCAAAGCAGTTATTAGTTTTAGTGGGCAATCACCTTTTCACACAGGGCCGTGTAGGTTTGGTTTGGTTTCCCTTAATGATAAACACCTTAATTTAAAAACTGCATTTTGTGTTTACTTGTATTCTTTGACTAATATTTAAAATGGTTTGATGTTCCGAAAGACTTAGATGTGAAAAACATGCAAAAAAAAACAAAACTAGGAAATAAGGTAGGGGCAGACACTTTTTCACACCACTGTAAAATGAAAGGAAGTCAAATATTTCTGTCTCATCTATTTCATTAGATTATTTTTATCTACTGAAAGGACTGTGAAATAAAATAAAAAAGTGTGTGTGTGTGTGTGTGTGTGTGTGTGTGTGTGTGTGTGATATATATATATATACACACACACACACACACACACACACACACACACACACATAATTGACATAATTTACTGTGTATGTATATATATATATACACACACACACACACTTTTTTATTTTATTTCACAGTCCTTTCAGTAGATAAAAATAATCTAATTAAATAGATGAGACAGAAATATTTGACTTCCTTTAATTTCACAGTGGTGTGAAAAAGTGTCTGCCCCTACCTTATTTCCTAGTTTTTGTTTTTGCATGTTTTTCACACTTAAGTGTTTCGGAACATCAATATATATATAGATATATATACACCGTATTTTCCGGACCATAAAGCGCAACGGATTATAAAATGCAATATCAACGATCGGCTGCTAACGCGTATATTTTCATACATAAAGCGCACCGGGTTATAAGACGCATGAAATTAAACAAAACTCTTAAGTTCCCTCGGAAGCTCAGTTTGGTCTTTACCTGGCACAGGGCGTCTTCTTGCTTCCTCCACTTCCATATCATTGATTCGTTAATGTTGAATTCTCTCGCAGCTGCTCTATGTCCATGTTGTACTGCGTGACTGATAGCGTTGGGTTTGAAATCCGCTTCGAAAATAAATGAATGAATGCACATACATTAATGCTGAAGCACATACCGTATTACTCAGCGATGTTTCCTGACTACGGTGGCCGTGAGCTTCGTAACCTACCAAGACAGTGCTAAAACATTTTCACAGATTTATGAGCGCTGTGTACCATCTACAATCGGTTCTAGGTCAGAATGCTCAACCAGAATTAATTCATACATTAAACGCACCGCATTTAAAGGCGCACTGTCGATTTTTGAAAAAATTAAAGGATTTTAAGTGCGCCTTATGGTCCGAAAAATACGGTATATATAATACTGGTCTGTCTATATATATATATATATATATATATATATATATATATAGACCAGCAAAAGTATGTGAACCCTATTATTAGGAGTCAATTTGAAGGTAAATTTAGAGTCAGGTATTTCAATCAATGTGATGACAATGAGGTGTCAGTGGGCACCCTGTTGTATTTAAAGAAAAGATATTTATCAAAGTTTGATATTCACAGCTCATTTGTGGAACAAAGGATATTTTTGAGGTCCTCAGAAAAATTGTTGTTATTGCTTC
Organism: Ancistrus triradiatus; assembly: GCA_025084515.1. Classification (NCBI taxonomy): domain Eukaryota; kingdom Metazoa; phylum Chordata; class Actinopteri; order Siluriformes; family Loricariidae; genus Ancistrus; species Ancistrus triradiatus. Next base: position 31,147 of record JAJAGP010003702.1, on the reverse strand, counting down.
CATCTATAAAGAGTTTGAACCATACAATCCACAGTCAGTCAGTTTGCATGCAAATAGAGGAAATTCAAGTTCGTTGTTACTCGATAAACCGACAAAGATCACTCCATGGGTACGTTCTACGCAACTTTGAACACTGAACAACAATGGTGTGCATGACACACCAAATGGAACGTTCCTTTCCAAAAGGAACACCGCTGTCTAAAGTTTTTAAAGATCATAAGGATAAGCCAGAAGGTTATTGGAAAAACATTTTGTGAACGGATGTGACATAAGAACCTTATCCCATCTGAGAAATATGGTGGTGGTCATGGTGGTTTGGCCTGTTTTGTTGCATCTGGTTCAGGACAGCTTGCCATCATTGATGGAATGATGAATTCTGAATTATACCAGCAATTTCTAAAGGAAATGTTAAAGCATCTGTCTCTAAGCTGAGCCTCAGGAGAATGTGGGTTGGGGGTTTTGTTAACCGTGCGCAGCTGGGACACCGGCTATATAAGCTTCTAGTTTTCCCAGTTGTGTCGCGGTAGCATAAATCACCTGTTCACGGACTCTGTTGGATTATCTCATTCTGTTGTCTGCTGCGCCGTCACGCTACCATGCCATGTTTCGCCACGCCACGTCTTGTTTCGCCACGCCACGCCACACCACGCCAAGCCAAGCTAAGTCCTCTGTTATATTGGAGCTCCACTGTGCATAATTCATATTTTATTCGACCATGACTCCATGACTTTAGTTTCGCTCTTAGATTTATCATCATACCCCGGCCACTTAATGTCGATGTGCATACTTCACATTCTATTCAAACTTTGACTCCATGACTTTAGTTCGCTCTTAGATTTATCATCTACGCCGCCCAAGGAGGTTGGGTCCCTTTTTGAGTCTTGGTCCTCCCAAGGTTTCTTCCTAGAACTAGGGAGTTTTTTCTTGCCACTGTCGCCCTAGGCTTGCTCAATTTGAGATTGGACGTAGTTATTAGGAGATAATCTAAACCTGTAAAGTTGCTTTGAGACAATGCTCCATTGTAAAAAGCGCTATATAAATAAATCTGACTTGACTTGACTTATATTCTATGTATGTAATCTTGCTTAGTAGTTTTTCGTGTTACGTCGTTGGGTTGTGATATAGTTTGCTTATCTGTATTTTTTCGGATACCACGCCAGGTTTGGGTTGTGTTATCATGTTAGCTTAGCCTCTGTTGTGTTCCTTGTTTTTGGCTCCCACGCCAGGGTTTGTTCATCATTTTGCTGTATTGTTTCTTGGTTGTTGTTATTAGTTATCTTTTATTATTTATCATTAATAAATCCTTTTTGGTGCTGGAACCTGCATATTCGCCTGCCTCTGCCTTGTCCTCCTGTAACAGTATGCTACCTTCAATTAAGCGGACGGCAGATTCCAGTCCTGCATGTTTACAGTCATAGTAGTTATTTTTTTCCCAGTCACACTATATGTTTTTGGTGTCCAAACATCAAGACACTGAGTAAATGTGATAAATCATCGCTGTCGTATAAACAAACCATGTACTTCTCATTTTGATATAATTTAAATCTATGATCCTTTATATTGTATCAAAACTGCATGATGTATGGACCAAAAGAAATGGCCCAAAATTACCTGGAATAAAATCTTTTTACTTTGACTTCCACTAAAAGTTAAAATGTTTTTTCTTCCTCCTACAAAATGGTCATTTTGGAAATTTGAGGTTTTTGCGCAACAGCAGTAAACTTCATACTGAGCAAAATATAAGTAATAATCAACTGAATGCACATTTACATCACTGTAGAACTGCATTTACAACTGTGGAACGCACCCCTTCAAACTGTACGTGTGTTCAGTCTCTTACATATTTCTTCATATCTTACATCTACATATCTTACTTCTTTGCATGTTTGTGTACCTGGCACATGATTCCCTGATACATTTACTGGTTCAGCTAACAAGGCTTGTTAAAGCAATGAATAAAATGAAAACGCAAACAAAATCTTCCAATAACTAAAATAGCACATACATTATAATTTACACCCACTTAAACAAACATAGCAAGGGCTGTGTGACGCCTAAATTAAATTATTAAAGAAGCAAACTAGAGCTAGCTTTTTATGTTAAATTATTCCCAACCTAGTAGAATAGTATCTAGCAATGTAAAGCCTAACAACTTGCCTATGGTAATGAGGCCGATTAACAGCTTCAGTTAGAATGGACAATTCAAATAAGGAGTTGGCTAATAAGAAGTCAATTTCACATTCATCTGATATTTTAACATGCATTATAACACTTTCCTGCACAAACACCTTCCTGTTAATGAAATGTTTAACGTATTTAATAACCTTACTGTGTCAGTGAGAGACAGGTTGGCTACATCTATCCTAAATCTAGATGGCTGTCCAGTATTGCCCAGTCCGTCTGTAAAAAAAACTTAGGGGTCACATTTGATTCATATCTCTCCTTGGATGCGCACATTAGCAGCATCACTCGAATTGCTTTCTTTCAATTAGGTAATATCGCTAAACTTAGAAATATCCTCTCTTTTAATGATGCAGAAAAACTTGTTCATGCGTTTATAACCTCAAGGTTGGATTACTGTAACGCCTTACTTACTGGATGCTCTAGCAACTCTATAAATAAACTTCAGTTAGTGCAGCTGCCCGAGTGCTAACTCGAACTAGAAAATTTGATCATATCACTCCTGTTCTATCATCACTACACTGGTTACCAGTTAAATTCCGCATTGATTACAAAATACTTCTTATAACTTATAAAGCTCTACATGTCCTGGCCCCACATTATCTGAGTGAACTCTTAAGAGTTTTACAATCCAACTCGTCTACTTCGTTCGCAGGGTACAGGACTTCTTTTAGTTCCTAGATTAAAAAAGTCACAGCAGGGGGAAAGGCTTTCTCATACATGGCCCCCCAACTATGGAATAAACTTCCCACTTTCGTTCGAGACTCAGACACTCTCCAAAGTTTTAAATCTAGGCTAAAGACATACCTATTTACGCAGGCTTTTGACTAGATTTAGACCGGGATGCATGGCTTGGGTCACTGGGGCCGGAGTCTGGAGTCATGTCTGGCCTGCCTGCCTTGTCCGTTAGCCAGGAGTGTCGAGTGGGCGGTCTGGCTAAACTGGGCTTTCGGTCCTCGTGATCTTGACTCGTGCATCCTTGCCTTAGAATAAGGGCAGAGCTGGGGGTTCAGAGTCAAAGAGTCTTATGGTGATCAGAGATGTTGGGTTGCTGTCTTCTGCCTCCCGTGGGGTTGCCAATGTCTCATGTGATCCCTCTTGGCTGTGTTTCCTACCAGTTTCTCCTCTTTCTAGCTATGCTGCTATAGCTAATGCTGCCGGGGTCTCATGCTACACGTGGCATTAGTGATTGACATGGCATCAGTGATTGTTAATAGACACTGTGCTCTTAATCAATAACTAATTAATTTTCTATTTTCTCTCTGAGCTGTGTTCCGGCAGTTCCAGCCCCACACATGATGTTCATCCGCTGTAGCTCCACTCAAGCTGCTTCCGTCATCAGCTCCAGCCCCACCATATCCGGGCCACTTAATGCCGATGTGCATATTTCACATTTTATTCGAACTATGACTCCATGACTTTAGTTTCGTTCTTAGATTTATCATCTACGCCGCCCAAGAAGGTTGGGTCCCTTTTTGAGTCTTGGTCCTCCCAAGGTTTCGTCCTTAGGGAGTTTTTCCTTGACACTGTCGCCCTAGGCTTGCTCAATTTGGGATTGGACGTAGTTATTAGGAGATAATCTAAATTTGTATAAGTTGCTTTGAGACAATGCTCCATCGTAAAAAGCGCTATATAAATAGATATGACTTGACTTGACTCACTGCTAAACCTAACGTTAAACCAGCACAGCCGCTAACGTACAATAGCTGTCAAGCTACTGTCAAGTTTTCTTCTTATCAAAAATATGAACATTGATCGTGACTCTGACAAAAGAATTAATAAGATATAATATATTACCAACCAGTTTTGATGGCTCTTCAATCCTCGCCGAAATCTGTGAGAGCGCTGCAACCGTTGGAAAAGATGAGAGGTCTCGCGCCGAAGGGCTGATTCAAATCTGCAGCAATTGGGCATTCCCGGATGTGGAGCAAGTGCACTATTGCTCATAGTGCGTTACGCTGACTCCGGAGGAGATGCGTAAATGCGGATACTGCGGTCTGTCGGATTTGAGGAGACGCAGGCGGATCTGGCGCAGAGTCAGCTGCTATGTGGGAGGCTATTTATGTTTATAGGGACTACCGCTGACACTACAGTATCCAAATAATTTTTAAATGAACTTGAAGTGTTTTGGAGACATACTCAAGGTATTTATAGGCTTTTGTTAAAAATTCACGGGGTGTAGGAACGTAACCAACGTGAATTTCAGGGTATTACTGAGGTAAACACCCCGACAGTTGCAATGCACTGACAATTTGATAACCAATTTGCTGTTAATGTAATACATTTGCCAACAGATTCCCAAGCTATGACCACTTAATGGCATTTTGGTGGTTTATTACAAGTGTAGTGGTTAAAAACGGAAACGCCAGAGCAGCACTAAGGAGAATGAGGAAGTAACTGTGCAAAAAGCATATTCCCTCTGAGTAAAACTGACCTAGTGATGTTTCTAAATGAGTGTCGGAAATCTTCTGATCCTACAGCTGTGATTAGAGTCAACATTACACGTTATGTCATTGCCACACTCTCACAGACAAAAGAGAAGCGAAGCAACGTAACAATTTACTATGGAAATATGTAACACATTTTTTCAATATTCTTTTATTATTTTGCAAATTATATGATTTATACAATGGAAGAATCTCGAAAAAGTCCAAGGCCTGCTGTTTGAGATAATTTGGAACTTGTTCAAGACAAACAAGTAAAGAGACAGTTACTGTTAGACCACTGGTTGGACACTAGATGTCCCTGTGGTGCGATTATTCGAATGTTTCACAAGCTCGACTGTTTTTTCCGAGTCATTTGTTTCATTTGCTTCGATCTCTCAAAAGCCTCACTTATGTCATCACTACTGCTACTGTCTTTGCTTGTACATGTAACCTTGCACTAACTGGTAAAAGGCTCTTATCAAGGCTGTAATAAAGTACAATTTGAACAGATGTGAAAATTGATATTTTGTGGCCAACGCCACAAAGCTAAAGCTAGTGAGAGAATAGAGCTAAGTACAAGCCAACAGCTCCTGCTATCTTTGGTTAACAATTGTTCATGTATGCTGTCATTTATAATTCTTAGACAAAAAGAAAATAAATCGGCCAAAACCAGAATCAGCCAAGATAATAAGCAATTGGTGAAATTGCTACTAAGCACAGAATTTATTCTATGAAAAATAGTTAAAAAGGTTTTGTAATATAAAATGTTTTGCAATAGCCAAGTCAAAGTCCTGACTTTAATCCAGGAGAAATGTTGTAGAGTCAACACTCCAACATCCCAGCCTTGAAGTTGGTCTGTATGGAGGAATGGGCTAAAATTCCTCCAAGCCAATGTGCAGCACTGATAAACAGTTACTGGAAATGTTTAGTTGCAGTTATTGCTGCACAAGGGGTTCGTACCAGATGCTGATAGCAAAGATTCACATACTTTTCCACTCACAGGTATATAATATTAGATAATTTTCGTCAATCAATAAATCACTATGTATAACATTTATGTCCCATTTGTTTAAGTTGGCTTTTCTAATCTTTTTTTAGAACTTGTGTGAAACCTGGATGATGTTTTAGGTCATGTTTATGCTGCAATTTGGGAGGCTCCATAGGGTTCACTCCAGCCCAGTAGGTGGTGTCAATACACATATAGTCTGCTGATTGCCAACCGTAGTACCTCACCTCAAACCGTAGAAGGAGAGAAAGAAGAGGAGAAAGAAGAAGAAGAAAATAATCAGAATCGTGTTGCATTGTGGGCAGCATTATAATATGCTCTGGTATTGTGGTGATTTTCACTCCAAGTAGTAAGTCTCCCCGTTGTTTTTTTTCGGTTTTCAGCTAAGTTGTTTGTTTTAGCAGTTGTAGTATGTGTGCCATGTCGAACACGCTCCTTTTGTCAAACGGAGGAGTGTGCTGTAGGAACTCACTTCCGAGTGCGGAACGGTAGAACAGGAGACAGGTTGAAGACTGGCTTGGGATTCACTATTAATGGAAGGAATGACGAAGAATCAGGAAGTAAGTTTGAGGTGCCTGGAGGGAATAACAAATAAGCTGAAATGTTGTGAAATATCCCAAAGTTAAAATAAAGAAGTTACTAAAAAAAAAAAAAAAAATCTTTGGTAGGTCTAGATAATATGGACTCTAGTAGTAGATATGGTCAAGTCAAGTCAGATCTATTTATATAGCGCTTTTCACGATGGAGCATTGTCTCAAAGCAACTTTACAAGTTTATCTTCTAATATCTATGTCCAATCCCAAATTGAGCAAGCCTAGGGTGACGACAGTGGCAAGTAAAAACTCCCTAAGTGTTATGAGGACGAAACCTTGGGAGGACCAAGACTCAAAAAGGGACCCAACCTCCTTGGGCGGCGTAGATGATAAATCTAAGAACGAAACTAAAGTCATGGAGTCATAGTTCGAATAAAATGTGAAATATGCACATCGGCATTAAGTGGCCTGGATATGATGGGGCTGGAGCTGATGACGGAAGCAGCTTGAGTGAAGCTGCAGCGGATGTGGCACGTGTAAAATGATCCACTCAAATTTCAGACTTTGAGACAAAAGTAGAAAATGAAGAATTGCGTGAAAACCTTCTTTTTATATTTGCATGACAAAGGAAAATTTAATTTCATTTGTCCAATTATTTTGTTATTATTATTATTATTATTATTATTATTATTATTATTATTATTATTATTATTATTATTAGTTTATGTCCACTCCTTAAAATATGAATTTCAGAAATTCACTCCGTACTCAATTTACTGAGTTTTCTGTTTTTGCCTTCTCATGGAAAATAAAGGGCTATACCGTCGGGATTGTTAAAAATGTTCCCGACCTGGTGTTCACTTGCATGCACTCCTGATGTCATTAACTTTTGGCCGTGACTTGTTCCAGTCTGGTTAAATAAATACACAAATAAATAACTGCAGCATTACGTTTGCAGAGAATATACTTTACTAAAACAAGAGAATGTTTTATTTTCAATGCATACAAAATCTGCAGTTATTGTTATTGTGTGCTATGTGAGATGAAATTTTGTTAGCAGCTGTATTATTACATCTTTATAAGACTCAAGAGAAGCTGGAGTCTCAGTAACCAGTGCCACCAACTTGATATTTAAAGCCGAAAACATTCCCTTCATACAATTAACTTTTTGGAAATGTAATTGTAAAAAAATTTTTTAGCATTTCTGAGTAATTAAATATGGATTCTTGACCAGGCACATAAAAGTTACCTTGGAAAAACAAAACAAAACTGGGTAATTATTGATTTTTAAAACTAAAAAGAATAAGGCTTGATTTTCATTCTACTTTTGTTTTGTTTCAGAATGGAAAATTAAGTGAACAGAAAGTAAACAGATCAGTAATGAAGGTTTACAAGTAATTCTTGATAGTTCAAGAAGCCATTCTCACTAAACACATCACAGCGTCTATAAATTCAAGTCAGAACTTTGCTACGCAAGGTGAAATCCATACATCAGTGAAATCAAGAAAGGCCAGTGATAAAAGTGTGTGGTGGTCTGATGAGCCACGTTTCATATTGTGGGCCAAGATAGGAATGGAATCACACACATTGTTCCCAAACGTCAGCATCTGCTGTGATTAGGGGTCTGTTGGTGATACTGGTATGGCAGTAACATACCATCGCTTCTCGGCCTTTTGGCTAAGATCAAGTGTAGTATCTGCCCTATATGGGGGCTATGTAGGACTGTGGTAGCCTAGCGGGTAAGGTACTGGACTATGGACCAGAAGGTCCAGGGTTCAAATCCCACCTCTGCCAAGCTGCCACTTTTGGGTCCTTGAGCAAGGCTCTTAACCCACAATTTACCCACATTTAAGAAAAGCATGTACTGTATCGAGTCCACTTTTGTAGGGATGTCTTGTATTGCTTATTTCAGCAAGATAACATATTAGCGGTATGCATATGTTAAAACAGGGCGACTTTGTATTCAGTGATTATAGGTACTGAACCAGCCTGTATGCAGTTCAGACCTGGCTCATATTTAAAACATTGCTCAAATTATTCAAAGCAAATTCTGACAACAAAAACCTTGAACCGTAGAAGCAGAAATTAACAAAATTCCGATTTCAATATTACAGGTAGGTGTCATCACTTCCTAAGCAATTACAAAATGTGCCTTGTGCTCCCCCTGACCCCGAATTGGATTAAGTGGATTTGAAAATGAATTAATAACTAACGGTTAATTTTGTAATGAATATTTAATTACTAATGCTCATTGTTGTTTACTATATGATCTAAATAACCAATAAACTGAAGAACATGAGAATATTTCGGTCAGTTCATTCACAACATTCAAACGTTAAACTCAAGATGTAGCTACCTTGGTGTTCTGTGTTAGCATTATGTTGTTTTCTCTTGATTGAGTGAACCAGAAATGATGATTTAACTCTTAAAGTACATTTTACAAATTTACAAAAATGAGCACTCAGTAGTTGGTATTTACAAGAAAAATAGGTACTCCTACTTGGTCAGGGAAAAAAGGCAGTAAACTGAACTGTGTGTGTGAGGATGGATAAGTATGTTCCATAAACACTAGAAGCAATTGTTTGCTATCACACCTGTTTTAGAATGTTAATAGTTTGGTGTTTTGTGTCAGCTAATATAATTATTAGTTAGTTCATGTAATTATAACACAAAACAGACTAAATATCAGTACAAACTTGTGACTTTCCTGACAAAATACTTTCAGATGTGAGAGTGCTGTTTCCCAGGTGGAGGAAATGCCTGGGTCTAAGGTGATGAATCAGAAGGAGGAACAAACATTTGCAGTCGCAGGTTTACAGGAAAATGGAGATGGATGTGAGTCAGAGGTCACAGTTCTACGTGTGGAAATGGAAAGACTACAGCATGAGCTGAGGATGTGTAAGAGTGAACTTCAGAAATTGCAGAAGCAGCTTGACCAGAGTGTGAGGCTTCAGAAGAGCACTGAGAGCTACAGCCAGGATCTGAGACTGCAGGTAATTATAAACACTTCCCCTCACTTCTTCAGTTTAGTTTGTACAAAATACAGTCATATGCAACTGTATTTCTAACATATATTAAGATAATGGGAGAACAGTATCCATTATTTCTTATGAAGAAATCTGAGAATTCATTATTACAGCAATGTTGGCCAGCTGTCTTGGCCCAAACTCAGCAAAATGTTTCCCATTTAAACCAAAACGTTCTAGTTTGGTCTCACCTGTCCAAATTTTTTTTTTTAATAGCTTTCTGAATTGTCCTTATGCCACATGATGGGCAGCAGCGTTCTTTTGCAGTGCAGTGGCTTTCACCTTTGCAACCCTACAAGCACACCACTGTTGTTCAGTCTTCTCCAGATGGTGGACCCATGAACATGAACATTAGCCAATGTGAGAGAGGTTTTCAGTTGATGAGGTTTTCAGTTGAGTCTACAGTAGGCAAGCAGGTTGGTGTCAATAAATCAACAGTGAGAGCAATTGTAAGAAAATGGAAGACATACAAGACCATTGATAATCTCCCTCAATCTGGGGCTCCACGCAAGATCTCATCCCGTGGGGTCAAAATGATCATGAGAACGGGAAGCAAAAATCCCAGAGAGCTGCAGAGAGCTGGCAGAGAGCTGGGACCAAAGTAACAAAGGCTACCATCAGTAACACACTACGCCGAGAGGGACTCAGATCCTGCCGTGCCAGGCGTGTCCCCCTGCTTAAGCCAGTACATGTCCAGGCCCGTCTGAAGTTTGCCAGAGAGCATATGGATGATCCACAAGAGGATTGGAAGAATATCATGTGGTCAGATGAAACCAAAATAGAACTTTTTGGTAAAAACTCACCTCGTCGTGTTTGGAGGAAGAAAAAAGCTGAGTTACATCCCAAGAACACCATACCTACTGTGAAGCATGGATGTGGAAACATCATGCTTTGGGGCTGTTTTTCTGCAAAGGGGGCAGGACGACTGATTCATGTTTAAGGAAAGAATGAATGGGGCCATGTATCGTGAGATTTTAAGCCAAAACCTCCATCCATCAGTGAGAGCATTGAAGATGGAACATGACTGGGTCTTCCAGCATGACAATGATCCCAAACACACCGCTCAGGCAACAAAGGAGTGGCTCTGTAAAAATCATTTCAACTTCCTGGAGTGGCCTAGCCAGTCTCCAGACCTCAACCCCAAAGCAAATGTGTGGAGGGAGTTGAAAGTCTGTGTTGCCCCAAAACATCACCGCTCTAGAGGAGATCTGCATGGAGGAATGGGCCAAAATACCAGCTACAGTGTGTGCCAACCTGGTGAAAACTTACAGGAAACGTTTGACCTCTGTCATTGCCAACAAAGATTATGTTACAAAGTATCATGAGTTGAACTTTGTTACTGACCAAATACTTATTTTCCACCATGATTTACAATTACATTCTTTGAAAAAATATATTTCTCATAGTTGAAGTGTACCTTTGATGAAAATTACAGACCTCTCTCATCTTTCTAAGTAGGAGAACTTGCACAATCAGGGGCTGACTAAATACTTTTTTGCCCCACTGTATGTGCATACTCTATATATCTATATCTATATATATATATATAGAGAGATAGATATATAGATATACTCTATACATTTATTCATAATTACTGTATAAAACGGAGTTATGTTACCCAAATACTCCTTAAATATAATTTGAACACTTTTTAGACAAAGTTGAAATATATCCACATCACGAACGGAAAACATATTTTAGTCCCTACTTTATTTGCCATTTAGGTGCAGTTAGCTTGACCGCAGTTTAAGGACGACATGCCTGCAGATGACGTTTAAACTTTGTTGTATTTTTACTGGAAATGGTTGTCTCACACGGTTTACAAAAACTCTTGTTTTTCTTGATATCAAATGAGAAATGTGCCCATATTTCGACTCTCCTCTTTCTCCCAGGTGTTGAAATTGTTGAGCTAGTACGGTCTTCCCGTATCAGATCAAAAGTCTGCATCTTACCGCATTACTGATTAGATCGCTACCCAACTCATCGCGCCTTTCCACGTATACTAAAGTTATGACTGGATCTTGTCCTAACTTGTCAGATATGATTGGATGTCGTCTCTGCCAAACAATTTCGTCTCGTTTTTTATTCGTTGACAGGAAGTGTCAATTAATTTTGTCCTAGTTTTTGTCATTTTTCATTATAGTTTTGTCATCGTCTCGTTTTCGTTAAAAAAATGAGGGTCGTTGACGAAAACTATGACAAATCATTCGTCAACAAAATTAAACCTGCTCTATATCATCCAGTGACTGGCTGTTTACATATCACCTTGTGTCTGTCATGAATATAGTCATTGATGCTGATGTGGCGTTAAATAAAACCCATTGATTGATAACACCTGACTCTATTAACCTCAAATTAACTGCTAATTGTAGAGGTTCACATACTTTTGTCACTCACATATGTAATAGATCATTTTACTCAGTAAATAAGTAATATTCTTGTCTCATTTAATTGGGTTTTCATTATATCCTTATAAGGAATTGCATGAAAATCTGTTGAAATTTTAGATCATATTTATGCAGATATATAGAAATTGTTTGCAAACTTTCAAGCAACAATGTATTCCTTTTAGTGGTTTTTAAAAATTATTATTTGTGTTATACACTGCTCAAAAAAATAAAGGGAACACTCAAATAACACATCCTAGATCTGAATGAATGAAATATTCTCATTGAATACTTTGTTCTGTACGAAGTTGAATGTGCTGACAACAAAATCACACAAAAATCATCAATGGAAATCAAATTTATTAACCAATGGAGACCTGGATTTGGAGTCACACACAAAATTAAAGTGGAAAAACACACTACAGGCTGATCCAACTTTGATGTAATGTCCTTAAAACAAGTCAAAATGAGGCTCAGTATTGTGTGTGGCGGAGATAGTGGTTCTGCTGCTGGGTTGTTGCCCTCCTACTGCCACCTCCATGTTTCCTGGTGTACTGGCCTGTCTCCTGGTAGCGCCTCCAGCCTCTGGACACTATGCTGACAGACACAGCAAACCTTCTTGCCACAGCTCACATTGATGTGCCATCATGGATGAGCTGCACTACCTGAGCCACTTGTGTGGGTTGTAGAGTCCGTCTCATGCTACCACGAGTGTGAAAGCACCACCAACATTCAAAAGTGACCGAAACATCAGCCAGAAATCATAGGTACTGAGAAGTGGTCTGTGGTCCCCACCTGCAGAACCACTCCTTTATTGAGTGTGTCTAGCTAATTGCCAATAATTTCCACCTGTTGTGTATTCCATCTGCACAACAGCATTGAAATAGATTGTCAATCAGTGCTGCTTCCTAAGTGGACAGTTTGATATCACAGAAGTTTGATTTACTTGGAGTTATATTGTGTTGTTTAAGTGTTCCCTTTATTTTTTTGAGCAGTGTATAAACACAGTTTTGGTATTTCACACCTTGTCATTTGCTTCTTAAGACTGTGGCAGAGGACTACCCATAATTCAGTGTTAAACTACCAGAGTCTTAGTTCTAAAGGGCCTGAGGAGTGAACAACAAATGGTTTAAGATCGCAACTTAGAAGAACCAGAAAGAGAGCTCGACAAGTTCTCAACAAGTTCTCTTTATGGTTAATAAAGCAGAGACACTGATTTCAGCCATAACAAGTGCTATGGTGCACAGATCAGTTTGGTGTTGTAAGTGTCTTTTTACCGTTTATTTTGGGTATTTTTATCGGTCGAGATTACATATAAAAATGGAAGAGTTTCTTGTGTTCTCCAGCTCTCTGTGTTCTCCATTATTGTTTTCCATCAGTACAAGGGTGAACTTCATGGATGACGTGTGGTGTGTTGTAAAGTGGTGGGTGGGTTTTGGCAGTCAAATGCATCTTGAAGGGTCGGATGCATTTACACGTGGCTACAACGTGTCCCAAAACTCCTGAAGTGGTTTTTTTTTTTTTCAAATTTTGCAAATTCAAATTGAATATCAGTTCCATGTGTGGTGCATTTACTATGCATTTTATTACATCTTAACCCAGTGCAGATACAATGAAGCAACATAGTGTAAATGAGGTCGAAATGACCTGAGGTCAGTTGTAATTGGTTTGCTTTCAATTTCACTTTTTAGCACTTAGTGGTGAATGTTTTTCAGAGGATGTGCATCACAGTATTGTTGATAACTTGCAGAATAATTAATGAAAGACAGAATACATTTCCATGTATTGGGCCTTTTTTGGGTTGTACTTCCAAAACACCAATAGAACATCATCCAAAGTACAGTCTGACACAATTGCTGTTATAGGGCTTAAGCCTTTGGCAGTTCTTTATTATTTATTAATTATTGTGAATTTCCATAAATTAAAAAAGGTTTTGGCATGTGTATAACATTTTAGGCTTTGGACATGGTGGCATTTTGGAAGCTGCGTAGACGGTAACTTTCCACTCGTGTTTGTAGCATTATCTCTGACACATGCGTATCACGTTATCATCTGTAAGCAGATTTACAATGTGGCTCCAGAATGCACCCAAAGTAAAGTTAGTGACAATAGTGGCAAAAAACATTATTGAAGCTTTGATCTCAACTGAAAAGAGAACGTGATAAGACTGCATGAAAGAGGAAGAAAATCTCTTATGAAATCTTTATAAAAAAATATAAAGCTAAGAGTTACTGTACAGCATTTGTACATAACTGTACTAAATGCTTTCATATTATTATTATTATTATTTTTTGTTTTATTGTTTTTGTTTTATTTTTTATTTTTTTAAACAAAGCAATATGTGTCTTCTGTGCTTAGTAACTGAAGGTATCTTGACCCAAAAGAGAGTAGCCTGGACATGAAACACATACTTGTATAGAAATAATGATGTGGGAGAGACAGCTTCCTGCAGACCGAACCTGCTACAGTTTGTGAACCCTTTAGAATTTTCTATATTTCTGCATAAACATGACCTAAAACAACATATTTTCACACAAGTCCTAAAAGTAGATAAAAAGAATCCAGTTAAACAAATGAGACACAGATGTGATACTTAGTCATTTATTTATTGAGGAAAATGATCCAATATTACATGTTAATGAGTGGCAAAAGTATGTGAACCTTTGCTTTCAGTATCTGGTGTGGCATAGATGCAGCAAAACAGGTCCAAACCATGATACTACCACCACCATGTTTCAGAAATGGGATAAGGTTCTTATGCTGGAATGCAGTGTTTTCCTTTCTCCAAACATAACGCTTTTTTTTTACCAAACAGTTTCTATTTTGGTCTCATCCGTCCACAAAACATTCTTCCAATACCCTTCCTGGTGTTCGTCCACGTTTCGTCCCCGTGATCTTTAGCAAAACTGAAGACGAGCAGCAATGTTCTTTTTGGAGAGCAGTGGCTTTCTCCTACAACCCCTGCCCTGTACACCATTGTTGTTCGTGTGTTCTTCTGGATGGTGGACTCATGAACATTAACATTAGACAATGCGAGAGAGGCCTTCAAGTTGCTTAGAAGTTAACCCTGGTGTCCTTTGTGACCTGCCAACTATACACGCCTGCCTCTTGGAGTGATCTTTGTTGGTCGACCACTCCTGGGGGAGGGTACAATGGTCTTGAATTTCCTCCATTTGTACACACAGTCTGTCCTTACTGTGGATTGGTGGAGTCCATTACTCTTCATAGAGGGTTTTGTAACCTTTTCCAACCTGATGAGGCATCAACAACTCTTTTTCTGAAGTCCTCAGAAATCTCCTTTGTTTCGTGTCATGATACACTTCACCACAAACGTGCTGTGTGAAGAGGCAGACTTTGATAGATCCCTGTTCTACTTAAAAAAATAAAACAGGGTGCCATTCTCACCTGATTGTCATCCCATTGATTGAAAACACCTGACTCTAATTTCACCTTCAAATGAACTGCTAACCCTAGAGGTTCACATACTTTTGCCACTCACTAATATGTAACATTGGATCATTTTCCTCAATAAATAAATGACCAAGTATAATATTTTTGTCTCATTTGTTTAACTGGGTTCTCTTTATCTACTTTTAGGACTTGTGTGAAATCTGATGACGTTTTAGTTCATATTTATGCAGAAATATAGAAAATTCTAAAGGGTTGACAAACTTTCAAGCAGCACTGTGTATGATCATTTGAGTGTTGTTAATGTATTTTAAGTTATCCAATCTTCCAATTACTTACTCCTGAGATCCCATGTGTGGTAGGTTGAGATATTGACTGCTGAACTCGATGAATTGCAGAAGAAAAAGACTGGTCAAGTGGAAGCAGAGACACAGACTGAGGAATACTGCTGGACAGGTATTGTGACACTGCATTCTCCAGCTACCACGCGTCACACACTAGGTTTTTTACATACACATACCTCTGGGGTGTTTCTCAGTACCTTAATTTCACTATTTTTCTTGCCTAATATCCTCCGTTTGAGGCTTACCCAGCTGTATAAAGAATAACAGACCTGCATGTACACGTGACAGTGTAGTTAGTGTGGTAGATTGAACATCAATTAAAACATGCTAAACAGTTTTGCTCTGTCATCATCTATGCCTCACCTGGATTTTTATGGACACACTAGCACATTTTTATATATTACATAATAATGTGTAATTTATGTTGTTTATAAAATTCTAGTCTTTTTGTGATTGATTTCCGTTTTCAGATTACAGGTACTATTACAGTGAGTATTATCAGACAGCAGCAGAAACGGAGCCTCAAACACATTCAGTGCTCTCAACAACAGAGAATGTGACAGCCAGTTCACAGCAATCAGATGAAGTGATGCACATTGCTAATGCAGAGGTAATGACACCTAACTTTTGGTTCTGGTGCACTATATAAGTAAAGCTTATTAGACTAGCAAGATTTTAAATTACATAGTCATTTACAAGTAAAATTTTAATTAAGTATGTTATAATTAACTAGTTCTAGTGTTCCCTGTACTTGGCCACATTTTGTAATGCAGTAATATTACAGTGTTACTAGAAGTATAACATGTGTGTGGGCTAAGCAGGTTCAAAAACATGTTGCAGATTTGTCGGTGTAAGACCATGTAAGGTTGACCAACCATCCTGATGCTATTTAGCAACATAGGAACCGTTTTACACACAAATTTGTTTCTTGTTCAAGATTTTTATCTATACTAATAGCTAACGTGTAGCCTCTTTATTTTATCTGATGTTTTTATGAATGACATGCCTTGATAGCCTATGTGAATGCATTTGCTCGTTCTGATTGGAAACAGAACCTATAGACATGGTAAATAATTATCGGTTGTGTATCTGAATTGTATTATGCAAATATTCATCTATAATTTTTGTTCTGCCTTGTTCTCTCTGACCTCTTTCTCTCTGTGACATTAGGAGGGTGATGATGCCAGCTCGTCCATATCAGCAATACTACGAGCAACAGCCAGAGGAGGCCCTCACTCAGACGGGTTTTGTGGTTTGATGGAGAGTTCCAGGAAATGTACTATGACCCACACCACTGGCTTCTATTATGACTCTGTACGTTGCTCTGAATCTTTTTAAAATCACTTGCATGCTAATTTTACATATTGACTTTGCGGGCTTTCATAAACCCAGCTAGTAAAAAAACTTTCAGTTTATTTTATAATATGCACAGTTCACAAAAGTTAAATAACAAGATGTATTTTGTAAAATGACTTTGGTATTAGGCAATGCGACTAAGGTCAGAGTCAGTGTTGTTGGCTGGCTAGTGAAATGAGGCTCATATGTGAACATGCAGTGGGGCAAAAAAAGTATTTAGTTCAGCCACTGATTGTGCAAGTTTTTTTACTAGGTCTGGGTCATTTTCAACTCATAACTACACTTCAACTATTTAGAAAAAAAAAAAAATCCAGGAAAATCACACTGTAGGATTTTTAAAAAGAATTTAAATTGTAAAATCATGGTGGAAAATAAGTATTTGGTCACCCACAAACAAGCAAGATTTCGGGCTCTCAAGAGAACTGTAACGTTTCTTCTTTAAGAAAGCAACGTGGCTGGGTCTTCCAACATGACAATGATCCCAAACACACCGCTCGGGCAACGGAAGGAGTGGCTCCGGAAAAGCTTTCAAGGTCTGGAGTGGGCCTAGCCAGTCTCCAGAACTCAACCCCATAGAAAAAATTTGTGGAGGGAGTTTTGAAGTCCGTGTTGCCCAGTGACAGCCCAAAACATCACTGCTCTAGAGGAGATCTGCATGGAGGAATGGGCCAAAATACCAGCTACAGTGTGTGCCACCCTGGTGAAGACTTACCAGGAAACGTTTGACGTCTGTCATTGCCAACAAAGATTATGTTGCAAAGTATTGAGTTGAACTTTTGTTATTGACCAAATACTTATTTTCCACCATAATTTACAATTAAATTCGTTAAAAATCCTACAATGTGAAGTGTACCTATGATGAAAATTACAGACCTCTCTCATGTTTCTAAGTAGGAGAACTTGTGCAATCAGTGGCTGACTAAATACTTTTTCGCCCCACTGTATGTGTTTCCCCTATATTAAAAACCACTACCTACGACTGCTGTATCTTATCCAAAAGTTTGGGTCTTGTGCAAAATCCATGGTAATGTTGTATTGCTTTTCTAAATTAAAACAGGTAAACACTTGGTAAGGTGAAAGGTAAACAAGTCAAGTCAGATCTATTTATATAGCGCTTTTTACAATGGTGCATTGTCTCAAAGCAACTTTACAAGTTTATCTCCTAATATCTACGTTCAATCCCAAATTGAGCAAGCCTAGGGCGATAGTAAAAAGGAAAAACTCCCTACGCATTATGAGGAACATATAAGTAAACCTCTGGAAGGAGCGAAACAAAGTAAAACGTATTTATGGTCATTTTCATGAACCACTATCCAGCCATATCAAGTTAAGATATAAAATCTCACAAAAACAATAGAACATCATCTGAAAAGCTCAGGTTGTTTTAAGATGTATGCATAAAAGTGACACGTTTGATTGAATTTAGTTACAGGTAGAGGTTTTATCATTTAGAACATGTGTCAAACTCAAGGCCCGTGGGCCAAATGTGGCCCGCGAGAGCTTGTATGTCAAATGAGTCTATGCTACTTTTTTAAAGCATATATTCACCATAAAATACATTTCCCACAACACATTGCATTACCAATTACGGATTATATTGTTACGGTACCTGCGAAGTGACGGCATCTCGCCACTGGATGGCAGTGTATCCACATCAGCGTTTAACGACAGCTGTTTATCCGAAGTGGTACAAATGATCCAAAAAATGTCCAGGAAGAGAAAAATTGATAGAGATGGAAGGCAGTTTCAGAAAAGATGGCAAAGCGAATACATGTTTGTGCTTCAAGGGGAAAAACCGGAATGTCTTTAGTGTTATGAGGCCGAATCAGTCATCAAAGAGTACAACATAACGTCAACATTTTTGACTTTTCTTTCTTTCCCCCTGAATCACATTTGCTTCTGTTAGTGGCTTATATACGTCAATATACGACTCCTATTTTTTTATTTTGAGTGAATTACATATGCTACTCTCTTTGTGCAGCAATGTATTCACCGTGTTTACTTTAACAATTATATGTAATATAAAAAACAGTTATTTAACAATATGTTAAGGAGTAGTTACATTTACTGGCCCTTTCAGGGCAACTATAATGCAGATATGGCCCTCGGTGAAAATGACACCCCTGATTTAGAAAATCAATAAACTGTACCCTGTTTAAAAATACAATACAATAAAATAAGTAAGTAAACGGCATATGTTGTGCTTTACATGCTGGTTTTGTGAGTGCGATGGTCACCAGCTTATCTCACAAATATTCAACAATTCAGTACCCCATGCTGTTGACCAATATTCTCACCAAACCAGCATCCAGCGCTTGTCACCAGCATACAAAACACGACATGCTGGCAGGGCTACAAACTAACATCGTCCTGTCGTCCCGGAGCCAATAAAAATAGGCCACGGGACGAGATCAAAGCTCTTTTGGAACGCTTTTGGGATGACATGACATGATTATTGAATCGCCCCGTCACTGTTTGATTGTCATGGCAAACTACGGTGCTCAACGCTATTCATGCTTTTTAAAACACTCAAATGCTGACACAGTTGAGCCATCAGGCCAAAACAAAAAGTCAAGAGCTTTTTGTGAAAGAATGGGTTTTAGAATGTGATGTCTTTCTTTAGTCAGAATCAACACTAACCAGTCCTTCCTGTTTCCAGAGCACCCAGCTGTATTATGATGCTAACACAGGCATGTACTACTGCTATGACCCAGATAGTGGAAGGTACCAATTCCACTCTCGAATCAAGCTGCCTACGTTTCAGCTCGGCCAAACTGACACTATCCAGGAAAACATCAGCACATGGAAGCACAAGAGAACCTCAGAGAGATCAGAGGACCCAGATGCTGTGGTAAAATGCTTGCAGTTTATGCATTGATTACAGGTTACTTGGTTGCAAAAGTAATAATAATCATTTTATTGTTCACAATATGCAGTTCTGGAAAAAAAGAGCCCACTGCAAAATTATCAGTTTCTCTGGTTTTACTTTTTGTAGGTACTATATGCTTGAATGAATGGAACATTTTTGGCTTATTCTATACGTTACTAGCAAATACTAGCAAATACTAATAGCCTATAAAACTTCTATGATCTTCATCCAACCTTTTTACTTTGTAGTAGGTATGCCCTGAATTTTTTTGGCCTGAAACTGAACAAAATGAAACATTTGGCAGAAGGCCAAATATCGGACATGTTTTTTCGAAGGGTTTCACAGTTTAATCAAGCACAAACTTGTTTTTGTTTAATTTCTCTTTTTACTTTATACTTCCAGATTAGGCATGAATATACATGGCACTAGAATAATTGAATGCTCCTTTTTGTCAAGGCAGGATGAGTAAATTTGAAAAAAATCTTTGCTATTAACTTTGCTCTTTCCGTGTCACAAGTAGCTTTAATTTATAATTTATAACAAAGGTAGATTGAGAGAACAGTTTGTGAGCCATTCCTACTAAATAAAAAGAAAACACAATTATTTAAA
This sequence comes from Ancistrus triradiatus, assembly GCA_025084515.1. Lineage (NCBI taxonomy): Eukaryota > Metazoa > Chordata > Actinopteri > Siluriformes > Loricariidae > Ancistrus > Ancistrus triradiatus. The sequence goes on along the minus strand of JAJAGP010003702.1, from coordinate 11,002 downwards.
CATAAAACAATATACCTTAAAGTTTTTGAAATAATTGAATAGCTTTTACTTTAAAATAATTTGTACCTACATATAGTGGTGCTTGAACATTGGTGAACCTTTTAGAATTGTTATATATTTCTGCATAAATATGACCTAAACATCATCAGATTTTCACAAAAGCCCTAAAAGTAGATAAAAGAATCCAGTTTTAAACAAATGAGACCAAAATATCAGTCTAGGTTATTTTATTTCTTGAGGAAAATGATCCAGTATTACATATTAGTGAGTGGGCAAAAGTATGTGAGCTTTTGCTTTCAGTATCTGGTGGGGATTGGTGGGGTCCAAACTCTTTAGAGATGGTTTTGTAACCTTTTTTCCAGCCTGATGAGCATCAACAACTCTCTTTCTGAGGTCTTCAGAAATCTCTTTGTTCGTGCCATGATACACTTCCACAAATATGTGTTGTGAAGAGCAGACTTTGATAGATCCCTGTTCTTTTAAATAAAACAGGGTGCCCCCTCACACCTGAATGTCATCTTATGGATTGAAAACACTGACTCTAATTTCACCTTCAAATGAACTGCTAATCCTAGAGGGTCACATACTTATGTTAGCAGCCGATCGTTGATATTGCGTCTTATAATCCGGTGCGCTTTATGGTCCGAAAAATACGGTACAATAAATTATTAACCAGCAAGTGCTAGCTAGCAAATATTTCTCACATGCAATTATTTTGTTGTAAAATAATCCAAATGCTCACATGAGATTCAAACTGAAAAAAGAAATTCAAGAGGAATATACTAAACCATCCAGGTGGACATGTATAACTGTGTGGACCTAAATCAAGTTAAGCCAAAAACAGGAAGCTTGGTGGTTAGCTTGTTTCCATGTGTTCCCCATGTTTGTGTGGCTTTTCTCCCAAACCTTCAGTTTCTTCCCACAGTCCAAAAGCATGGCGGTTAGGTTGATTTGGTCATTCTAAATTGTCCTTTTATGAGCGAGTTCTGAATGACTGTCTCTGAATGACCAGCGATGGATGGTGCTCTGTTCTGGATGTTATCCTTTTCCCCTACCCGCATGTTGCGAGTCATTACTTGACCCTGAAAATGGAGACCTGATTATGCATGCTGATTTATGCTGAATAAGTTGCTGACAGCTCTTTGATTTGCTGCCCAAAGTGATGTTTTTTAAACCAAGGAACGAATAATACATCTAAGACATGAGTGCCTGTGTTGGCTTTTCCGTCATTGACAGACATTCCCAGGCTGGAGAGGATTACCTACACAAACTCTCTAGTACAAACGTATTTGAAAAATACTTAACAGTTATGTCCAGCTATCAGCTTGCATGAAGTCCACGTGATCCATGAAGTCCATGTGATCAGAAAGAAAGTGCATTTTATATTTAGTGACACTAACATTCAGCACCCCATCACAGAGCAGACCATTAAAACAACTATTTTTGTGTCAAGAGCACCATTTTATGATAATGGTATACTTCCATGTACTTATGTGCTACGGACAAAATGTTTGTAATGTGTTGACAGCTCCTCTAAAACTAGGTTTGATTTTATTCTGTCACACTACTTAAACTTTGAAATGACTGATTTTAAATTTCTCATTGCAGAGATTTCACAATGTTTGTGTTAGACATTTTAATGCCCTTTATTAAAAACATTTTCATCAGTATTACAGTGGTACCTTGGTACTCGTCGTTAATTCGTTATGAGTACAGCGTCGAGTGCCGAGCAAATTTTTCCCATAAGGAATAATTAATTAATAATTAATCTGTTACAGACCCCCAGAAAATCCACACTGTGTAAGTCATTATATGCATTAATGGAGCTGTATTGCACAGGTGCTCCTGATTTATGGTGGGGATACAATCCGACAAGTATAGTTTAATAATAATATAGTTTATGCACAGCCTACCTTATTGTTTAGTTTATTGTTAATGTAATTTCTTGAATATAGATTTGAAAGTAAAAAACAAAAACAAAACACATGCTCTCCGTTTTTTTTTTTTTTTTTTTGGCTGTTATCACGAGCCTTTTTAGGACCCATGAGGATTAAGAATACTGTGCTGTAGATTAGTGTTTTGAAAGGGAGGTGTAGCTTGAAGAGGTTGATTTACACTTGTATAACATTTGATTACAATTCACATTGAAACTCAACTAATCCATGTCTTGACTCTAATCGTAATCCTAATACCAAAGATGCATGAATCGACCTGATAAGCATGTTGTCTGATATGGTGATTTCACTCCAGCTAGTTATATATATTTGTTATCTAATTGGTTAACTTTCCTCTCTGACAGGATCACAGTAGTATAAGTGTGTCTTCCGTGCTTCAGGAGGAGGATGACAAAGAAAAGAGTTGTGAAGAGGTCACGCTGAGAAAAGGCGACCGCTCACTTAGCAGGACGCGCTCATCCCGCAAATCAAGCAGCACACACTCATCTTGCTTGGTTACAAACAGAGGGTGTTCAGTGAGCCACAGAAAGGCCAAATCACGGATATGCAACAGGTTGCACTCTGAGAAACGAAAGAGGAAGAAACGATCCCGGTCTCGCTCGCAGAAGGAATGCAAGTCATGCCCTAAAAGAGTGAATAGTGAGAGTGAGCTGGAGGAAGGAGAGATCATGGGGTCAGACGGAGAGGGAGAAAATTTGTCATCATCCTGTTCAGCATCTCTGACTGATTCTCCAGTCATCTCTCCAGCTCCAGACAGCCCAGTGGCAACAACACATCCATCAGAAGGTGAGAGAGAGACAGAGATGAAGAGAGTTATGTTTTTTGAGAATACTTTATCATCGTGCAAAAAACATGTTGAATTATGTAGGTGAACATCCATAAAATATATACTTTTGAACCAGTGCTTAATGGTGGTTTTTCAAACAGTGGTTTTTCAAACTTAGGTTCACAAGATCACTTCATTTCACTGGCCAGTCATAGCAGGCCACTTTCTATATACTTATTGAAATGTATCTATAGTTAGTTGCATTGCCTAATACAATCTGATATGCATAATATATTTTTATCTTTGCAAATTGTAAATACTGTAAAATAAAGTTTGTTTTCAGATTTATTGAAGTTTGAGAAGGCAGTCAAGTTCTTGTATCGCTGACTGACAGCTAGCTACAATTAGGGGTGGGCAATATGGTAAAAATATTATATCACAATATTCAAAGACATTTTCACGTCACACGATATTTATCACAATACATGTGATCGTGGACAAAATGTATCAGTAATGCAACAGATTCTTAAAAACTACTACAACCCCAAATCAGAAAAGGTTGGGACAGTATGCAAATTGCAAATGTAATAATGTAGTGTTTCTTTATTTCCTTGCAAACAGTATAAACTAGGGCTGCAACTAACGATTATTTTAATAATCGATTCATCGGTTGATTTTTTTTTTTTCAATTAATCGATGAATCGGGTAAAAAAAAAAAAAAAAGAGCAAAGAGCCGGCTCTTTCGGGCTTCCCAAGTGGCTCTTTACATTTTTTGTTGCTTAACTTATTACCAAATTATGTGTAAAATGATTTACTAATGTAAAAACACATAATATCCAATATTTTATATTATTAATATGGTTTTTATTTATATACTCACAATGGAACACATTAAAATCAATTATAAAATACAAAAACGAAGACCCATCTCAATTACAGGTCCAATCTGGCCTCAGGTCTCTGATTATGTGTATTATTTGTAAACTTGCAACTATATACAGGGAAACAAGACATCATCAACAAAACATCACTCAACAAAATATAAATAAAATGTGCAAAAAAAGAAGTAGCAGCATCCAGGTTACAGTTTTTGATGAAGATTGGCATTCAAAAAACACCAAGGATCTCATCTTTTGCAAAGTTTGCATGTTACACATTTTTTAGTTGTGTGAAGCGGGAATTCTTAACGCTAACTTGTTTTGAAGATTCCGCGTCCGCACCGGCTCCGCCTCGCTCCGTTCAGTCGCTCGTATTTTTTTTCCCCTGCGTTGACAAAGTGCCGCAAGTAACGTAAGCGGATATGATAAGGCGGGGGACACATAAATGATGTGACACAACGAATCGATAATGAAATTCGTTGTCGACACTTTTAATAATCGATTATTATCGATTTTATCGATTCATTGTTGCAGCCCTATTATAAACCCAAGATATTTAATGTTTTGTCTGGTCAGCTTTATTTCATTTGTTAATAAACTGCATTTCTGCATTTCAGCCCCGCAACTCATTCCAAAAAAAGTTGGGATGGGTGCAAGTTAGGTCTAGTAATGAGGTAAAAAATTATAGTGATGTGATTTTAAACAGGTAATGTCAACAGGTGATTGTAATCTTTCTTTCTTTTTTTTGTTACAATTCGAGCAGTGAGTCGAATACAAAACCTTTACTGAGCCGTTCATCGAATATCGCTACTGAGATGCAGTCATGCCACAGTTCTAGACCAGCAGTTCAGTCTTGCTGTAGTGTTACACATCTAGTGGCAGGTTCTGTAATAGGTTCTGTGCTCCACCTAGATACTGTAACTAATTAAAGAGCCTATAATCTCACCACAAAGATTTTAAGCACTGGGCAGCTTCAGAAATAGGTAAGCTTGATCCTGTTTTTGTTAATGTGATGAAATAGAAACTCAAATATTAATAAATAAGTATCCATAATTTATCTCTGTAGTTCAAAGCTAGACAGAATATGGAGACAAATCCTTCAGAAGAGAGTGTGGACCCTGAGGTGCCTGGACCATGCCCTTTTATTTATTTTTTTTAACCCCATAAAAGCAAGCCATGTTCCAAGCTTGCAGAGCAGGGAGTTGTATTTACCTCCTTGATCAATACATTAAAAAGGGAAATAAAATAAAATTTCTTTCTTCATTTTGTATCGAAAATATGTCTTGTGGTGGAGCAAAAACAGCAAAATGTATAGTGTCATGAAATTTCTGTATGATCATTTCTGGTGAAACGATGGATATTAACCGCTCAGTGATTAGTGCAGGATATCTCATGGCTGTTGCCTTTCATGGCAGTGTTTCACATGGGCAACTTTTACTGTGGCACAACGTGCTTAAGCTCTGGGCAGGAAATGTGAAGAAAATGGCATGGACTGTAGAATGGAGAAAATGGCATGAACAGGAGAGGTGTAACGGAATAGTTTGGGATTATTTCAAGCTTAAAAAAAACATGGAAACTGCTTCAGCGAATGCAGAAAGCATTCAGTCTGTGCATCCAGTCCACAGAGTGGATCAGGCACAGCAGTGTGATTGATAGAAATGCCTATATGTTAGTTATGGCTGTATGTAGGCCTATCACTAGTTTAAAGTAAAGCAATGTGATGGCTAATTATGATCTCCCGAAATTAGTTAACGCTAAGCTTTGCTCAAGAAATTCAGAAAATAAAATGCTGCGGTTCATTTGTGAAAGCGTAAGCTTCATTTGCAAAAACTCAACTCATCGTGTTTGGAGGAAGAAGAATGCTGAGTCGCATCCCAAGAACACCATACCTACTGTGAAGCATGGGCGTGGAAACTCATGCTTTGGGGCTGTTTTTATGCAAAGGGGACAGGACGACTGATTCATGTTAAGGGAAGAATGAACGGGGCCATGTAACGTGAGATATTAAGCCAAAACCTCCATCCATCAGTGAGAGCATTGAAGATGGAACGTGGCTGGATCTTCCAGCATGACAATGATACCAAACACATCACTCGGGCAAGGAAGGAGTGGCTCCGTAAAAAGCATTTCAAGATCCTGTAGTGGCCTAGCCAGTCTCCAGACCTCAGCCCCATAGAAAATTTGTGAAGGGAGCTGAAAGTCCGTGTTGCCCCAAAACATCACTGCTCTAGGGGAGATCTGCATGGAGGAATGGGCCAAAATACCAGCTACAGTGTGTGCAAACATGGTGAAGACTTACGTTTGACCTCTGTCATTGACAACAAAGGTTATGCTACAAAGTATTGAGTTGAACCAAATTTACTGACCAAATACCAAATATTTTCCACCATAATTTCCAATTAAATTATTTAAAAATCCTACAATATGATTGCCTGGATTCTTATTCTCATTTTGTTTCTCATAGTTGAAGTGTAGCTATGATGAAAATTACAGACCTCTCTCTCATCTTTCTAAGTAGGAGAACTTGCACAATCAGTAGCTGACTAAATACTTTTTTTGTCCCACTGTAATATACTTGGTCATTTATTTATTGAGGAAAATGATCCAATATTACATAGTAGTGAGTGGCAAAAGTATGTGAGCCTCTAGGTAAAATTAAAGGTAAAATTAAAGGTAAAAAGAACAGGGATCTATCAAACTCTGCTCTTCACAACACATTTGTAGAAGTGTATCATGGCACGAAGAAAGGAGATTTTGGAGGACCTCAGAAAAAGAGTTGTTGATGCTCATCAGGCTGGAAAAGGTTACAAAACAATTTCTAAAGAGTTTGGACGCCACTAATCCACAGTTAGACAGATTGTGTAGACATGGAGGAAATTCAAGGCCATTGTTACCCTCCCCAGGAGTGGTCGACCAACAAAGATCACTCCAAGAGCAAGGCGTGTAATAGTTGGCGAGGTCACAAAGGAGCCCAGGGTAACTTCTAAGCAACTGAAGGCCTCTCTCACATTGGCTAATGTTAATGTTCATGAGTCCACCATCAGAAGAACACTAAACAACAATGGTGTGCATGGCAGGCTTGCGAGGAGAAAGCCACTGCTCTCCAAAAAGAACATTGCTGCTCGTCTGCAGTTTGCTAAAGATCATGTGGACAAGCCAGAAGGCTACTGGAAGAATGTTTTGTGGACGGATGAGACCAAAATAACGCTTTTCTTTTAAACCAAAAAGTTCTATGTTTGGAAAAAGGAAAACACTGCATTCCAGCATAAGAACCTTATCCCATCTCTGTGAAACATGGTGGTGGTAGTATCATGGTTTGGACCTGTTTTGCTGCATCTGGGCAGGACAGCTTGCCATCATTGATGGAATAATGAATAATGTCAGAACATCTGTCCATGACATTAAATAACATTAAATCCTTTATATTCATTTTAACAAGCAAAGTCAGCGAAGGTCTCTGTCAGGTCTGTGTGTGCGCTTGTGTGTCTGTGTTTGTGTGGGCTTGTCAGTCAGATAGCCTTTTAGAATTCAGCCTTTTAGAATTAATTGTTTTAACCTATGATTAGTATGTGTGCACATATACCACTAACGTATTCAATATATACTAATTCACTTATGCTAAATCTTATAATTTCCATAATATTAAACTTTTATGTTATGTTTGGTATAAAAAGATTACATGTGAAAACTATTACATACAATTACATGTGTACTAAATGCTTTATTTATCGCCTACTGAATGATGTAGTGTTTTGCTACAAATAGTAAAGTGTCGTATAAAAAGTATCATAGTTGATCTCATATCATAGTTGATTTTTTTGTGTGCTCCTGTTAATTTCAAATCAACAGCACCAGTGTTCTTTTATAAAAAGATATGCATAGATCCCTGCCTCTAAATACACAACAAAGCAAAAGATAAGGTGGTATAAAGTATCAACTGAAGTCTAAATGCAACGATTCAGTACAGCAAGTATATTCAGTTTAGTTTGGATGCAGCAAGTGCATAACAATACTTCAGCATAGTAATAAATATACAGTAGACTAACGAATGTGTAGTATGATTTTTAAACCTAGGAAATATCAATAATTATTATTTCACCTCTTTTTCATTAAATCACAGCAGCATATAGACAGCTCCACAATTTTAAGACAATGTATGTATTATGAAGGAAGAAAGCTGTTTGTATTAAGAGATGTCATTTTGTCTTATTTACTAATGCACTTTAATAAAGCAAAAGGTTTTATTATCCGGTTATTTGATTAATCAATGAAATAATTGGTAGAACACTCACCACTTATTGGTGTTAGAACATTTCTAAAATAATCAATATCTGCCCTAGTTGACTGCTAGATATGCCTCTATGACACATTTGCCTACAGCTGGGGCCTGTAGGTCCTCCACATTCATAGTTTATGGAAGCAGGCATCCCTACTGGTCTTTTAAAATGCTCGCTTGGCAGTAAATCTGGTGAACTGTGTTGCAGTCTGGAGGAGGCCATTCCTGTAAGTCCTTGCTGTGCTTGGGCGGGTATTACGACTTGTCCAAAAATCCTTCAAGCATTTTCTTCACTGCTTGAATGCTTGGAGTCCTTATCATGCAGAAAGATAATCCTTCACCTATACTCTTGGAGCAGGGTTTTTTTTTCAAGGACCTTGCTATGCATTTATCTCTGTAGATGAGAAGCATCCAAATAAAATGAAGCTGTCATTACTCATGCTGGGCAATATGGCTGAAAACTTTATCACGAAATTGTAATTAATTTTTTTTTTTTTTTTCCCCAGTCGATATCAATAATTTTAATTGAAATTATAATTTTAATAAAGAGCTGGAGGAAACGCTTTTTAAATTTTGAAAAAACAATGAAAACCACACAAGTTTATAAAAAATAAATAAGAATATGGTAATGATATCTCCTTGATACACATTAAATAAAGTAAAATCAGATAAACTAATCGAACCTCAAAAGATGCAATAAACATTACAGAAAATATACATTAACAAATAAACATTACAGAAACTATTGCACTTAGTAAATAATAGTTTACAAAATGTGTGCAATGTAAATGTTTTGTAAATGTAAAAATCACAGTAAACGACATTGGTGTTACAGATGGATGGCCTCCATGTGTGAGGGTGACTGTGGTACGGTCTCCTGTCCTGCAGCCTGGATCTCTTTTTATCCTTACAGCTGATGCAGTTGCCACCATCGGTCGGTCAGTAACACTAAGCTGTGTCCTGGGTTGAGTTTTTCTGTTCATGTTTATAGAATTTGCCATACAAAATGTGTGTGTCTGTCTGTGTGTAGAGAGAAGGACATGAATCATGCCATCAGAATTCCAGAAATGGGAGTAAGTAAGGTATGAACGTGTGACAAACCAATTGTTTGTTTATCAGTGTATATAAACAGGTACACTGATATCTTTGTTTTTCTACTAGTTACATTACAAAGTGTATTTTTACCAGGATAACCAGTCTGGGTTGTGAACTTGTTTAATTGCATGCTTTTGTGTTTTAATGTGTGTGTGTGTGTGTGTGTGTGTGTGTGTGTGTGTGTGTGTGTGTGTGTGTGTGTGTGTGTGTGTGTGTGTGTGTGTGTTTAAAACATATTTACTGTCACAGTCCCATGCAGAGGTGTATTTCGATCAGGATCAGCACTGTTACATGCTGGTAGACCAGGGCAGTCAGAATGGCACAGTCATTAACGGAAGCAGAATATTACAGGTACAACACAGCATGATTACATAATTCTTCAAAAACTTGTTGTTGTTTGCTGTTGAAGCCAGGCATCATAATAGCTGTACTACTACTACTACTATTACTAATAATAATAATAAGGCAAATTATTCCTAGTAACGTGGCAAAAAAACAACAACAGGTGATTATAATCATTATTTGGAACAAAAGCAGTATCCATTGAAGGCCTGAGTCTTTGAGGAGCAAATCTGGGCAGAGGAACTTCAGTTTGTCAACAAATGTGTGAGAAAATTATAAAATTAAAACTGTTAAAACAGTTTTCCTCAAAGAAAGATTGGAAGGGATTGACATATTAACATTGACATATAGAAGGGATATGACGTACTAAAACTGAAATAAAGCTCTAATTGGATGTACAATATTAAAATGACGTCTGATGTGAGAAAATCAATTGGATTGACAAATGAAAGGCATGGAAACGTGCATAGGTGCATGTAAACTTAAACTGTATATGATACGAGTTGTAGAAAAATCGAAAATTTTTATAAATAAGATTTTTCAATTAGTTTCCTGACTTTTGTCCATGAATCTTATGTTGAAGAAAGCTGATAGGGCTTGGTGATAGGACAATGTAATCAGCTGTCTGCGACATCTAATGTTTCATCAGCTCTAATCCCTGAAAACCAGGTACACCAGATACTGAAAGCAAACTTTTGCCATTCACAGATATGTAATATTGGATCATTTTCCTCAGTACATACAGTGGTGCTTGAAAGTTTGTGGACCCTTTAGAATTTCCTATATTTCTGCATAAATATGACCTAAAACATCATCAGATTATCACACAAGTCCTAAAAGTAAATGAAAAGAACTCAGTTAAACAAATGGGACAAAAGTATTATACTTGGTCAATTATTTATTGAGGAAAATTATCCAATATTACATATTAGTGAGTGGCAAAAGTATGTGACCCTTTGATTCATTAACTTTATTCTTCTGTAACCATTCTTTGGTAGAATGATTTGTGTGCTTAGGGTCGTTGTCTTGCTGCATGACCCACCTTCTCTTGAGATTCAATTCATGGACAGATGTCCTGGCATTTTCCTTTAGAATTCTCTAATATAATTCAGGATTAATTGTTCCATCAATGATGGCAAGCCGTTTTGGCCCAGATGCAGCAAAACGGGCCCAAACTATGATACTACCGCCACCATGTTTCACAGATGGGATGAGGTTCTTATGTTGGAATGCAGTGTTTTCCTTTCTCTAAACATTATGCTGCTCTTTAAACTTAAGTTCTATTTTGGTCTCCTCCATCAACAAAACCTTCTTCCAGTAGCCTTCTGGCTCGTCCACGTGATCTTTAGCAAACTGCAGACGAGCAGCAATGTTCTTTTTGGAGAGCAGTGGCTTTCTTCTTGCAACCCTGCTATGCACACCATTGTTGTTGTTCTGATGGTGGACTCATGAACATTAACATTAGCCAATGTGAGAGAGACCTTCAGTTGCTTAGAAGTTACACTGAGGTCCTTTCTGACCTTGCCAACTATTACACGCCTTGCTCTTGGAGTGATCTTTGTTGGTCGACCACTCCTGGGGAGGGTAACAATGGTCTTGAATTTCCTCCATTTGTACACAGTCTGTCTGATTGGATTGTTGGAGTCCAAACTCTTTAGAGATGGTTTTGTAACCTTTTCCAGCCTGATGA